>JADBJO010008787.1:20000-35000 GCA_016801955.1 Conus betulinus
AAGAGCTACTCACTAAAGCTCTGAAATTTGCTAATAAATACACAGACATAACAGGGTCAGAAATGGAAATCATTCTTCACACCAAGAAAACTTTACTCTACAGCAGAAATGAAACATTGATCAAGAAAACGAATAAAAAAAACTCAACATTTGATGTGACCATGGGATCGTACGACGGTGCCGAAACATGCGAACTGGTCGGACTGTTTATGCTATCCAACATCCAAAAACAACTCGGAAAGCAAATCGGACTGTACAGAGACGACGGCTTCGCCGCCGCGCTAAACAACAATCCAAGAACCATCGAAAACAAGAAAAAAGAACTAAGCAAAATTTTTCAAAACCATATTAAAAATCACCATCGAAGCAAACAAAAAGGTAGTGAACTACTTAGAGACATAACACTTGACCTCAACAACCACATATATAAACCATACAAGAAACTCAATGACACCCATTTATGTAAACATCAGTAGCAACCACCCACCATCTATACTAAAAACCATACCCATGGCATAAACAAGAGATTATCTAATCTGTCACATAATGAAAGAGTATTCAACAACGCAGCAGCAGAATACCAAGAGGCATTGCAAAAAAGTGGTTACAGCTACAAACTACAATACAACCCAGATAACAACATGAACAAAAAAAAAAAAGCAGGAAAAGGAAAATCACATGGTACAACCTCCATACGATGGACGAGTAAAAAAAAAACGTAGGGAAAGAATTTTTCAAAATTTTGACAGCATCCTTCCCAAAAGAACACAAATTGTCCCAAAATATTCAAAAAGAACACCATTAAACTATCATAGTCATGCATGCCTAACCTTAAAAACGTAATTGATTCATCCAACAAAATGAAAAGCAACACAGCAAAGAAGGGTGAAGAAAGGAAATCCTGCAATTGTACTAAAAAAAAGGCACAGTGTCCCTTAAGCAACAAATGCCTCTATAGCACATTGTATACCAAGCCACTGTGACATCAGAAAATGAAAAAAGAAACATACATAGGGATCACTGAAAATCACTTCAAAACCAGATATGCAAATCATAAACAGTCATTCAACAAAGAAAAATACAAAAAAACCAAACAGAACTGAGCAAATATATTTGGAGACTTAAAGACAAAAAAATAAACTATAACACATATCCTGGAAAATCATGAAAAGGGCATCACCATACAATAACATTTCAAAAAGATGCAACCTATGTTCAACCGAAAAATGGTTAATACTATGCAAACCATACTTAGCAACCCTAAATACTAAAGTAGAAATAGTAAACAACTGCAGGCACAAATGGAAATCGTTGTCAGCAAACGCACCCTGAACTGTAAACAACCGAAAAAAAACCGAACAACACGTGCAGCCAATCCGCACGTGCAAACAGTGACATTAGGCCATATAACACCGGCAGTAGGCGACCCAAAACCATCCTGAGGAGAGCCAGAGCTCGAAACAGATCTGTTGATTTTAAAACTTCCTTTTACCATCCTATTTTTAACATATATATATATATATATATATATATATATATATATATATATATATATATATGTGTGTGTGTGTGTGTGTGTGTGTGTGTGTGTGTGTGTGTGTGCGTGTGTGTGTGTGTGTGTGTGTGTGTGTGTGTGTGTGTGTGTGGATTTAGTGTCACTTTTCACAGTTCCTCCTGTGATACTTATCCATTTATCAACAAATTCTACATAAGATTAATGAACAACTATAGTCACATACTACGTGAGGAAAATACGGCGGAACTAAAAATCCTTCCCTATCTCCCTTACACTGCGATTCCAGACGTTTTCTCCCTTCAGCCACCTAGCAAAGATGATTTGATATCAGATTAAGTTGTTTTACATTAGCCATTAGACAAGAGAACAGACAAGACTTGAACTTCTGACTTTGTACTGTGTATGATGTTGTCTTTGCGACACACTACCACAACTTTTCCCAAAATCTTTATGTCTTCTATGTTCTTGTAGGTTTTCATGAAACAGTGACCTGGTTTCTCACACAGACGGCACTGCGGAATCACGTGGATAATACATCATGTTAAACACTTCAGCTCAGTCAGTGATTACCGATGATCACACCCGCACAGACACCTTTGCTCCAGCAGACACGGGTACTGGTGTACCACAAAACAAGTTACCCCAAAATGGATGCATTGAAATGGTATTCAACGAGGAGTATGTACCTTGGGACAATCCCAGTAATATTGTCAGACGAGATGTGGAAATTTTGGGAGCTCAAATCAAAAACACAGGGATGGCTTTCCTGTTTCTAATTGGTGGGCCTGGTAACGTCATCAATATGGTGGTGTTTTACAAACAAGGTCTTCAGGACCGGGTCAACTTGTGTCTCTTTGCTCTGGCTTTAGCTGATGAAATGAACTTAATATTCCTAATCATTAGCAATGGGGAAAGACTCTACCTTCAGTTTGCTACAGGCGAAACTTATGGTCCCATTACCAGGCTTTTGCATGCCAACTATATCCGAGTTTTCGCTGGATTCACCTATGTTTCCTCCGTTCTGTCCGCAATCATTGCCTGCGAGAGATGCTACTGTGTGCTTCGTCCACACAAATACCAGACTTTGATGCGCACGAGGACAATGGTTGCTATCATTGTTGCTGATTATTTCCTCGTCATAGGGCTGTTTTTTCGTTGCAGTTGGACTCCGATATCGCAATGCATGTGTGTATGACCCAGTTTCAGGTGCAACTAGAACAGTACCTGTGCTGACTGATTTTTTATGAAGAAAACAGAGGGCTTAATGACTTCTTGTATGGTGCATTGATTGGTGTTGTGTTGCCTATTGGGGTGTTTACTGTGGTAATTGTAGCAACACTGATTACTGCTGTGAAACTTCGTCAGATTGTGACATGGCGTGCTGAAACATCAGTGTCTATTACTTCAAGGGAAATAACTCTGACAAAGATGTTAATTGGCATTTCCGTACTTTTCGTTTTCTGTGTTTTTTTTCCAACTGCTTTGCTCTCGTTTCATGGTTTCCGTGTTCCCAGAAATCAGCCCAGGACGACGAAATCATAATTTCTTTCACTTGTGTGTGTCGATTAGTGAATTATCCAGCTTCATAAACAGCGGTTCAATATTGCTGTGTTCTATGTGATGGGATCTCGTTACAGACAAACGTTTTGGTCACTGTTCGGAAGGTAGATCCAATACGTAAAACATATATAACAAATATCCTCAATTTCCACAAAAAATGAAACTTTTTCAGACAGGAAGCAAAGAAACACTCTGTTACGAATGGTGTGCGGTGCGTGTTTTGCTGTCTGACTCTCACCTAAATAAGTCTTGGTGCGTGTACGTCTTTTCTCTACACACACCCACACCACACGAAGATAGATAGCAAGGCACCAAGTTAAGTTTCTTTTTCGTTCTTTTGCTGTCTGAACCATCAAATCAAAACAAGTGCAAGATACATAATAAACAAAAGCAGACAATATGTTATATATCAATATACCCTTGCCACCAGAAGTCGCTCAAGGAAGCAGTCGCTGAAGGAAACAGAAGAGGTCCACTGAACGTCGTTCCGACGTAGAACGAAGCCGCTCACGGAAGCAGTTTGTGGAGTCCTTCTAGGGACTCCCACATGACCGAAGAAACACAAGTCGTCGTCCCGACGAACGCTGAAGCACCTTCACAGACCAGCTGGTTGCTGACCACACGGACAGCCTCTCCACATCTCCACGGGGCGGAAACAGCGGCTGGGCTCGTGCTGCACCCCACACATATTTGGCAGTGCACACACGATGTCCACTGACCACTCCGTCAGCCCCTCTACACTCCTACGGGGCAGAGACGGCGGTCGGGCATGGGCTGCACCCTACACCCCTAAGGCAGTCAGTTCCAGGTCGGACACGGGGACTTCACCGACACCTGGGAACTGATAGCTACCTTGATTATCTAGCCTACTTCCTTCATATTTATCGTTCTTGTTTGTCACTAGTAGTCACTCTTAATATGATATAATTTTACTGGAATTCGGGAGGAAAATATCCATACTTAAATGTACTAACTTTCAATACAGTGGATGCATTACAATAGAAAATTTTCTTTGATTAACACCATAATTGTTTACACTAAAGGACAGAATTTCCGCATGGAACCCTTTTTCAAAGTATCAAGAATACAATTATTACAGATAAAGGGATGATTCTCTTTTGACCAATTGTATGAAGAAAAGAATGCTTTTATCTCTTCACATCATCATTAGACGTGTCCAATTACATTTCAAGGAACGATTTCCGTTCGTCCCTTTTTATAAAAAAGAGACTGTTCATCATTATCACTAGACGTATCCACAACAGGAATCAGAATACATGTTGCAATAATTTATGCACAATAATTTTCATTGCTTATTTCCAGAGCTCACCAACATTCGCATCATTATAATACTTTAGGGAAAAGATAAACAACACTTTTTTCAATAATACATTGATATAACTAGATTACTTTTATACGAACACATATAATATATACATCTTCTTTCTTTCATCTACTCACTCCATTCTTTTAATCCACTTCTCGACACACACATTCACTAACTACAACTTCCTACTGTCACCCTGAGACTCGTCAAATCATAAGATATATCAAGGGAACAATTAAATATTTTAGGCCTTCACTAAGAACTGGAAAGTTCCCAACCACCTGTAGGGAAAAAAAAAACTTCATTAGTGCAAACCCTAATTTCCATACAACTATTAAAGCATACCTGACTACCACAAGAACTCGCCTTCAGTCTCTCTTCTCTGGAGATGTTTCTGTGCCGGCAAATATTTAGAGACTGAAGGGAAATCCTCGCTCACCCGACTAAGACAAAAAGCAGGTTAGTACCTGTCAAGTAAACAGGTTAACCGGTATTTCAGATTTACTCGTCCCGTCACACACACACAAGCACTCTCTCTCTCTCTCTCTCTCTCTCTCTCTCTCTCTCTCTCTCTCTCTCTTTCTTTGTGTGTGTGTGTGTGTGTGTGTGTGTGTGTGTGTGTGTTTCCTCTTCAACATTTAGAAGAATTGAGAAGTTTTCAAGGAAAGGCTGACGCCCTTGTTCTGCATGACTTTATGGATACTTCCATTGTGTATATCTACGACAGGAACTAATTTCAAAGCATTGTGTGATACTAGTTGAAGGATTAACCTTTGATTATCAATGGAAAAGCACTCTCCAGAGCCATCCACAACAGAATCATCACCCACATCACTAACACCATTGTTCCTGAATCTCAGTCTGGCTTTTGGAGAGTGAGGGACATCCGTAACATAGTCACAACTATATGGGAAACCAGTAACAAAGTTATAATTATCTGCAACCTGCCACAGAAGTGCCGAGACCAGAACCGATTATTGCACGTGGTGCTCGTTCATCTGACAAACGTCACAGGAAAATGATGTATCAGATCCATTCCCAGTGAAAAATATTGTGGAGTGAAAAAAGTCTGTGTTTTGGGCCGCAGTCCTCAGACCATCTTCTTTGTTGGAAACAACTAATAGATCCATTGGTGGGAGGTGGGAGGAAAGGGCAGAAGAGGAGAGGAAGAAAGAAGGTGGTGGTTTATTCCGGTTTCATGCAGATGGCAAATTATTTTAACCTGCAGTTATTTCAAGCAGGAATGAGAGTGTTTTAGAACATGCGACATGACTTCCTTTTTGTGACAACTGTGAACTGCTTGCACACATCCACAAGGACTTCCAGTGCATAACAAACGTTCTGGCCCCACTATTTAGTTTCAGCAGGACAGAAGCCATGTTCCAGCCTTTACCTTACAGACCACCAGTGCTACATCTTTGTCAACGTGTTGTCATCCCCACCACAAAGATCTGCTTTGTGTACAAACGATTCCAACGCCCTGACGTGAGAGACTAAGTATTACAAAGGTCAGTGCTGTCTGTCCAAGGCCAACAAATAAACTGGGGAAATTACACTTCAGTCTTTCCGCTAACACTGCTGTCTACAGAGCAGGTTCTGACTACTCTGCCAACTACGCAAAGACCTGGGACCACCGACTGAAAACATGTCTGAGAGCTGAACAAAGCTTGCTAGTGCTTCTTGTGTGGGACGTTCTACAAGTGGCAATACAAAGAGTCCAAGCAAGACAAAGGTGGCAGTTCTGCTACATCAAGTGGTAGGAAAAAGAGTCCGAGAAAAAATTATGGTTGCATATATGCTGCATCCTATAGCAAGACAGAGTCCAAGTAAAACAAAGGTTGCACATCTTCAACATCAAGTGGCAAGACATGAATTCCAAGTAAGACAAAAGTGCAGGTCGTTTACATCAAGTGGCATGACAAAATCCAAGTAAGACAAAGGTGACAGATCTGCTACATCCACTGAAAGACATAAGGTCCAAGTAAGACAAAATGTCCAACCCTCATATTCTCTTGAAGAGAATAGACTTAGTGAGCGTCTATTCGTCAAGAATTTGTTATTTGTTATGGGGGGGTGAACACTGTTTAACCGGTTGTGTCGGATGTTTTTTTGACAGCTGTGCACTTGATTAACTTATTTTAGTGTTGATTAAACTAACGATCGGACACCAAGAATGCCACGAAGTTAATAGTGTATCTACTGCCCACCTCCATCCGAGTTTTTGGAACTTTTGGTCAGCGTGATGTGGAGAAATCGGCGCTGAAATGACTGTCCGTGTTCTTGACTGTGTGCAGTGTTATGGCCCGCCATAAGAAGAGAAAACAGCGTATGCATGCTGGTGCAGGTTCAGGCTCTAGTTCCTCCAACAACTCGAGTGTTAACAGTGGCAAAGACACCCCAAAGAAACAGAAGGTGGAAACTAGTACACCATTGTCCGGGCCAGTGAAAGAGACTCTTTCTAAGTTTTTTTTCAACCGCGAAAGGACAAAATGGCCGACAAGGGGAACGACTCACTCCCAAACCAGTCAAACGAGTTGGACGTTGTTTTCTCCCCTACCCGCGATTCTCACCGGCAAGAGGAACCCCAGCGCTGTACGAATGCCGATCTGATGGCAAAACTCTGTGCCAACGGAGCTGAACTTGCCAAGCTGGCTCTTACGGTGGAGGAACTGAAGGCTGCCTTGTTCTCAGTCCAGACTGAGAACGAGAAGCTTCGTCAAGAGCTGACCGATGCCCGGAAGCGAGAGCAGCAGACAGCCACCCAGCCAGCTGAGATACGGCACCTTGCAGAGCTTGCCGATCGTTGTGCCGAGGACGTTTCCGCATACGTACGGAGGAACAACCTGCGTATCTACGGGATGCAGGAAGGGGAGAGCGGGGCCGTCGAGACGGGGGTACAGTGCGAGGAGAAGGTGCTTTCACTGTTCAATCGTAAACTGAACATCGAGGTGAAGAGAGAAGACATCGAGGCAGTGCATAGGGTCGGTTCCAAACAGGGTTCCAGAGCTTGCAGAAACTCTTGCCGCGGGGATTATTGTTCGTTTTGTTTCCCGTCGGGTTAGAGACTCTGTGCTCTACGCGCAAGAAGTTGAAAGGAACCGGGGTCACTATGGTGGAAGATCTGATCCCACGGGCCTATCACCTGCTATGTTCAGTGCGGAACGAGAGGGACATTTGCCAGCAGCGCGTGGACGAAGAACGGTGCAGTAGTGGTGAAGACGGTGACCGGACGAATTTTGACAGTGAAATCTCTTGCCGAATTTAAACATCCATTCGATGTTTACAGAGAATTATATACCCCGAAAAAAGGAAATATACATGGCGGAAATTTAACTCTTATAAACAAGCAAGGCTTGACTACTTTATGATCACTGAAGAATTAATGATGGAAGTTAATGACGTTTGCATCGATCCTGGGTATCGATCAGATCATTCTCTTGTCACATTGCTTTAAAAAAAAAAGATAATTTCAAACGTGATTGACCTTTTTGGAAATTCAACAATAGTTTTATTAAGAGATAAGCAATATGTTTCAGAAATTAGAGAACTGATAAACGATATTAAGAAACAGTATGCATTACCTGTATACAACTTAGATAATATGCATAAAATTAGTAATGAAACCTCTCTCTTTTCAAATTGAAGATCAGCTCTTTTTTGAGACATAATGCTTGAAATGAGAGGCAAAACAATCTCTTATATACTTATAAGAAAAAAATGTATAAAAAAATGGATACTCAAAGAGAACATGACCTAGAAACAAAAATAAAAAAAACATTGAACAGAATTTACAAGAAGAAACTATTCCTCATTTAGAAAACCTAAAAAAACAATTGCAAGAAATCAGGAATCACAGACTTGAAGGCATGGTAATGCACTCGGGAGTTCACTGGCTAAGTCAAGGGGAAAAAGTGAATAAAATATTTTTGCACTCTGGAAAATAGAAATTTTCTTGATAAATCTATCCCTTTTTTTTTTAGAAAAAGAGGATGGTTCAGTCATTTCTGAACAAAAAATATCCTCCTTGAGATAAAATTTTTTTTATGAACAATTGTACAGCTTTAGAGATGTAACTGATATAAATATTTCTGAAGAGCTTCCAGATGCTTCAGTATTATCCGAGGAGGAGAGCTCCTCATTAGAGGGGTTGATTACACTAGAAGAGGCAGCTATGGCTCTGAAAACAGATGAAAAATTTTAAGAGCCCTGGGCCTGATGGGGTTTACCGTTGAATTTTTTAAGTTTTTCTTTGTAGATATTGGAACTTTCCTTGTACGTTCAATAAATGAAGGTTTTGCAAAAAGCCAATTATCAACTACGCAGCGACAGGGAACCATAATATGTATCCCCAAGAAGGGAAGCCGAAAAGATTTGTGAAAAACTGGCGCCCCATCTCTTTGTTGAACACCACATATAAGATAGCTTCTGCTTGTGTTGCCAATCGATTGAAAAGCGTTCTTCCAAACATTATACATGAGAGAGTCAAAGAGGTTTTTTGAAGGGCAGATTTATTGGAGAGAAAATAAGGTTGATGTATGATATGTTAGTGTACACTGATAAGGAAAATATTCCAGGTATGCTCTTTTTAGTTGACTTTGAGAAGGCGTTTGATAGTGTCTCATGGTCATTCTTACATAACTGTCTTAAATTTTTCAAGTTTGGACCTGACTTAATAAATTGGATAAGAACATTTTATTCAGAAATTTCTACCTGTATTTCTGTCAATGGCCAGTACTCCCCATGGTTTCCGATTGAGAGAGGGGTGAGGCAGGGGGACCCATTATCCCCTTATCTATACCTAATTTGTGCTGAGGTCCTGTCATTAATGATTCGCTCTAATGAGAATATTAAAGGAATTAAAGTTGTTAACAAGGAAACATTACTGTCACAATTTGCTGACGACACTAGTTTATGTCTAGACGGTTGATAAAGATCTTTTAATGAGGCGGTATCTGTCCTTACTAAATTTTCACAAATTTCAGGTTTAAAAATCAATTTTGACAAGTCACAAGTAGTATGGTTGGGGAGTAGAAAGAATTGTAGAATTAGATTTATGAGAGACAAAATTTTGTTTGGGATCCAGGTACTTTCAAAATTCTTGGTATCAAATTCTCCACTAACACAAATATTATTGTACAGATTAATTTTGAAGATAAACTTTTTTGAAATAAAAAGAGTCCTAGCTTTTTGGAAAAAATAAATATAACTCTTTTGGAAAAATAATTGTTATTAAAACTTTGGCATTTTCTAAAATTGTTCATTTATTGATTAACCTGCTAGACCCCCCAAAGGATTTTATTGTTGCTTTAGAAAAAGAATTGTATAATTTCTTATGGAATGGGTAAAAAAAAAGTAAAAATAAAAAAATCTGTGGTTCAAAAGCAGTACTGTGAAGGTGGACTAAAAATGTTAAATGTAAAAAATTTCATTTCCTCTATGAAGATAAGTTGGCTGAGAATTGTAACGTATGAGTCAGGTTGGCGGGAATTTGCCATTAATATGTTCCCTAAGCTGGACAATATGAAAAAACTTTGGTGCTGAATTTGCTAATGTTATTATGCAAGAAGTCAATAACCCATTCTGGAATGATGTGATGAAACACTACAAGAACTGTGTTCAAAGTGCTGCCCGACCACAGTACATGACTTCATGTCAGAGTGTATTCATTACAATATTAAAATCTTAAGAGATAAAAAAAAGTTATTTTTGTACAGGAATGGTGTAATTATGGCATTTTCTTCATTAAACACTTGATTAATGAAAATGGGCATTGGATGACCTTCCAATAATTTTTTAATTAATTATCAAGGTATAAGAACAAACTTTCTCTTGTATGAAGGCATAATAAATGTCATTCGCAACTATTGCCAAAAACTTAATATTATCATAACTAACCAATATAAACTCTTAGAGACCAAAAAGCCTGGTTTTGCATTAAAAGGGGCAACAAATATGTACAAAAAAACTTTAAATGAAAATAATGCCTCTCCCACTGCTATTAATAAATGGAATAACCTTTTTGTAAATCTGAATTGGAAACAAATATTCCTTCAAAGTTACAAAGTTTCTACTGACGTCCAGTTTAGATGGTTCCAATGTCGATTTCTACACAGATTGCTGCCAACCCAGAAATACCTATTTCAATGCAAAATTGTTGATTCACCATTATGTAACTTTTGTTATCATGAACAACAGACGACTACACACATGCTTTTTGACTGTAATATTGTGCAGCGGTTTGGAGAAATCTTCAAAACCTGCTAATGGATAAATGTCAGCACTGCGCTAATCTGTTTTTTGAGAAAGAGTTAGTTCTGTTTGGAGTGAAACATAATGTAGAAACTGACAAAGTTCTTAACTTTATTCTGCTGTTTGCAAAGTTTTATGTTTACAAATGTAAACTACAAAATAACCACCCATACCTTCATGTTTTCCTAACAATCTTAAGCTACAGATTTAAATTGGAAAATACTTTGCCTTTCTGAACTATGATTCAGATCAATTTGACAAAACCTGGTTTCCCTATTCCTCTATCATTTCCTAGCTTTATCGTGACTTTTTTTTTAACAACGGTTATATATGTACACATGGTCTCAACTTTTGTTGTAATTACCTATCTTAACATTTTTCCCCTCTCTTTCAGCATCTCGCACCTGCCACCCCTTGGGTTGTTTTTTTTTGTTTGTTTGTTTGTTTGTTTTTGTTTGTTTGTTTTTTTCTCCTCGTTTTTGACGCTACTCATTTGTGTATATATATATATATATGTGTGTGTGTGTGTGTGTGTGTGTGTGTGTGTGTGTGTGTGTGTGTGTGTGTGTGTAAGTTTACGCATATATATCCTGCATATAATTCAATTCATGTATGTTCGTGTGTGTGTGTGCGATTTTTTTTTTCTTTTTTTTTTTGTGTGTTGTTTCTTTGTTGTTGTCGTTGTCGTTTTTTTTTTTTTTTTTTTTTTTTTTTTTTTTTTTTTTTTTTGGGGGGGGGGGGGGGGGTTGTTTTGTTTTTTGGCGGGGCATGCATGTCTGTTCTCTTATTGTGCCTGCCTTCTGTGTTTTTGTACAATTATTATGATACATATGTCTTTTTTTTGTGTGCATGTTTGTTTGAGGAAGAAAAAAAGAAAAAATTGATAAGCCTCTTTGCAAATATTTTTTCCTAGCATGATTATATAATTCCAACATATACATGGTGTCAGTTGAGTCAACTCATTCTCCCATTCATTCCTTCAAATACATAGACCATCAAGATAAATGTCATAGGATACTTTGATTTGAACTCTTTATTATAACAACCCTTATATCTGTATATACATGAATTTGTTATCAATTTGTTTTAAGTAAGTACCTTGCCAAATTTATGTTGAAGGATGATTGTGTGAGAAAACGAAGGAACTGTTGAGTGGAGGGATGCGAGAGGTGACATCAAAAAATGTTAAAAAAAAGAGAATACTGAACTAACAAGCAGTCTTATATAAAAAAAATTGTTATGATGGGAGGGACTTGTCTTCTCCATGGGAGACAGCAGAATGCCTTAATTGCTGCAGTGTGGCCTGGTTAGGCAGAGGTTACTGAAGCAGAGCAAGGCAGATCTCTCGTAAGGTACGAGGACGCACTGAAGACCAGCCTCAGGATACACTACCTTGGGAACATATTACCCTGCTTGAAACACCCCTGCATCTGGTACAGCAAGATATACAAGTCGTAGGTGTGTACTTTCATTGATTATGATCTGGCTCCATCGTCTTGATATGGTCACGTTGTTCATGTTATTGGGTGATCCATTATGCTGTGCTATTGGGTGTTTAATGCTCCGTAGCTGTACCTTAAGAAAGCAAACATAATGAATGCAGGATGCAGTTTCTTAATGCTGCCCTGTATTGAATGTGACTTCAGCTGATATTGAGATGATTTTTAAAGAGGATTTTTTTGTTTTCGAAAAAAAAATATTGCACAGGCTGTCAAAAAAAGATAATTTACTTGATGATGACAATAGGTCACCGTCAGTGCCTTTCAAATCCTGACACAGATTCTTCTGTGTGCTGCTGGGACTACACTTGGTGAATTTAGAGGAGGAATGAAACGCAACACAAAGAGTAATCAACCTTAGTTTATCTCTATATGCCAAAAGTCAAGGGGTTAATAACTTTAGACACAGGAACAAACTTTCTACACATTGACTCAATAGTCCATTGCATGATCAATGAAAAGTTGAGATTTTAGGGAAGAAGAAAACAAGAAAGAGAATACGCACCAAAACGGCACACATCTAGCCTCAAAATATGTCCACAATTCATCGTAACACATCCTCTTGTGAGCAAAGTGGGGATGAGTTATGATAGTCCCTTTATCATAGGTAACAGAGGGACGAGTCTGACGAGTTAAAGTTCTGTGCATTTCTTCTTTGCTTTTCCTTGTCACACCTCTCTACTTATCGGTAAAGATTTGAAGCAGTTGCCACCCTTTTGGTTTCCATACAGCTAGCGGGTACCAAGACATTGATCACCTTGCCTTGCCTTGTCTGGCTGTTCCTTGTCCTCTCCTTCTGTGTCTTGTCGTGCGTTGTGTTGCTGCATGTGCTCCCTGCCCTGCTTCCACTCTCACAATTTTGTGGTTCAAGAAAACAGATGTAGAATGGTCTGGCTTTTAAAAAAAAATCCTTAGCCGTTAAGTACAAGGGCCTTAGCCCCATATTTTCAAGTTGTCAATTCGAAACCTGGCTACCTGTCTCCTTGTTTCATCTTCTGGTTCGTTTGCTCTGTGAACGAATGGTTCTGAAGAAATTGACTATTTTCTGTTTTCTTTTTTTCTTTTTTTTTTTCATGTCGTTTAACACGATCAAAATTCCTGACATTTTCGCATTGGCTGAATGATTGATGTGATTTTAATGTTCCACTTTTCAACTTCCTGTGCCTCTCACATCTGGATGCTGTTTATAGCCTTGTCGACCATGGAGGCCTCACTGGTGCTCTGACCACGCCCACTTGCGTCACCCCCACGCTATTCACTCCAGCTGAGTAATACACAGCAACATTCAGTCCTGTTCTAACTCAGCCTCAGCAACGGCAATTTACAAATAGCAGTCAATGTGTTAGGTCGTTATAAGGAGTCCAGAGGAGACACTGTACTACTGGAAAGCTGTTTCCGATCTGTGATGCCCCTTCTGATCCAAAATGTTCAAGACACCATCGACCAGGGATTCTACTGTCACTGCATTCATCCAGCAACAGTTCTCTTCATGTTCACACACACACACACACACACACACACACACACACACACACACACACACACACACACACATCTTTAACTTGAATTGGCATAGATATGAACGTGTTCATGAAGCTGAAATTTATGATGAGATGTTCCCGTATTCCTCCATTCATCTTCCCATTCTTCCACAACACTATCTTTCTCTCTTCTTTCTCTCTCTCTCTCTCTCTCTCTCTCTCTCTCTCTCTCTCTCTCTCTCTCTCTCTGTGTGTGTGTGTGTGTGTGTGTGTGTGTCTGTGTGTGTGTGTGTGTGTGTGTGTGTGTGTGTGTGTGTGTGTGTGTGTGTGTGTGTGTGTGTGTGTTTTACCCTCCTTTTTGTTATCAATTCGACAGGGTTTTTTTTTTTTCTCACTCCAGTCTCACATAAATACTCACACCCTTCCCCATTCTTTCCTCTCATTTTTCGTTTCCTTCATCTGTCTGTCTTCGTTCCATGCCGTCAGAGGGTGAAAACGCTGCCAACATTCACGTCATGCCCTGCCTGCATGAGTTCAACGCAACTGACTGATGCCCTGTGGAAGGTTGACGTAACTGTGACGTGGGTTTCGCCACAAGGTGATGCCCTCACTCGAAGCTGTGTCACAGATAACGTCGCTACAGTGCTTCCCTTCCCCGTCATGATGATTAGTTATGTGAATCCAGTGAAATAGTCGGTTGTTTTCGTTGCTGCATGTGTCTACCCTTTTTGACGCAGATGGCAGGTGACTTGATTTCACACATCGGTGTAAAAGGCTGAAGGCCTTCAAGATCTGAGCGATTTTCAGAATTGACCTAAATGGTATATTTCATATTGCACGTGTTGAGTAGTTTCCTTTCTAACCAGTTGACTCCATTCCCTTACCATGATATATTTTCACCCCCTTTCACATTCTTCTGAGAACCTGTCAATCACACACCCCCTCCCCTCCCAAAACATGATGACTGGCTGTAACCTCTAAAACGAAAACAAGCCAAAGACACAGATTTATCAAAGGCCACAACACTAGATACAGTCCTTTGCCGTGTGTAAAATTTGGTACAGATGTATGCCAGAGAGAGACACAGACACAGAGACAGACAGACAGACAGACAGAGACAGAGAGTATAGCAGTAGTAGTAGTAGTAGTAGTAGTAGTAGTAGTAGTAGTAGTAGTAGTTTCATTTTACATCTTTTAACAAATTTATGTGGCATTATGATGAATGTGTGTGTGTGTGTGTGTGTGTGTGTGTGTGTGTGTGTGTGTGTGTGTGTGTGTGTGTGTTTTCTACCCTTTACTGGGTGCTATGGGTGCCGTCGGATTCTGTTTTTGAACCTGTGGTGGTAAAAATACTACAGTATTGTAGAT
>JADBJO010008787.1:42500-60000 GCA_016801955.1 Conus betulinus
GAGAAGTGTTCACTGACAGTCAAGTAAACAAGCACAAGCAGACGGACTCTAGGAGTATGACACTGGGGCTTGAAGAGAGTGGACTAATCTGTTGTTAGTTCAAGGAGCTTCATCATCGTGCTGACACAGTGACAGTAACACTAGCGACAGACCAGTGCTAGGACCTCCAGTTATAAGGAGACAGTTTAGCCCAACCACTGTGACAGAACAGCCGTAGACGGTTACGACGGCTAGGACGGCTTTGACAGTACCACTGCTGGGCCCAGAGACTGACACTGACAGAAAGACAGTGACTGTGGCAGACTCGACTTGGTAGTTTGGTACCAGTGAAGAGCTTGGGTAAGAATCCTGACGAAATCCCTCAAGTTGCAAAGTGAGACGACGACTGCAGGCGGAAATCTAAACAAATCTTAATTAAATGTCAGTGAACCTCCCAGAGATACGTGGACAAACGCGTCACAAGACAAAACACAACGCGTTTCGACCTCCTAGGTCTTCTTCAGGTGAAACAAAACGAATAAAATAACGAAAATTCACTTAGCTTTGATCGCTTCAGACCACACTGTTTATTATATGTATAACTGTATTTTGTAAAGTATATTATCAGCATACACTTAATTTCAGGTGATCAATTTTTTTTTTTCTGAAAAATGGCTACTTTTGTTCCCGTATATAATCAAATTTTTGATAATTGCGTGTTACACTACATATGGTTGATATAGGTCTTGTTTGCCCATGTACTCTCCACTGTGTTTTACAGCTTGTTTGTCCAACATCCAAAACCCGATTTAAAACATGTTACTGAAAGCATTTGAGGTCACGCATAATCCCAATCCAATCTCTCTCTCTCTCTCTCTCTCTCTCTCTCTCTCCTTCCCCTCCCTCCCTCCCTCCCTCTCTCTTCTTCTTTTTTCTAACTTTGTTTGATTCACTTATTATGATTATAATTTCTTTTGTGTATTTGTTATTGTCATTTTGTTTAAAGCGATTAAAAGTTTTTATTTAAGTGTGATGTGGGGAAACAAGTGCCGACAATTACACCATATTTAAGAAACATGACTTGGCAAAGATTCACAGGGAAATTAAAGTTGGGGACAGATAGGAAAGAAAGGTATGATATAAGTATGAAAAAGACAGAGTCAAGATGAGAATGAAACATTTTACGAACATTATCTGTTAATGTTTCCAATATTACTTTTCCGAAACATTATTATTAATTCGGAAGGGAGTAACCTATGTTAATGATGAGGGAGAAAATATTTTTCACAAGCAAAGATAGATAGATAGATATAGATAGATAGATATAGATAGATAGATAGATAGATAGATAGATGGATGTAGTGTTACTTTTCACAGTTCCTCCTGTGATAATTTTCCGTTTATTAAACAATTCTACATAAGATTAACGAACAACTGTAGTCACCACATACTACATGAGGAAAATACGGAGGAACTAAAAAACAAACTTCCCTCTGTGCCTTACACTGTGATTCCAGAAGTTTTTTTTTTTCCTTCAGCCACCTAGCGAAGATGATTAAATATCAGATTAACTTATTTTACATTAGCGGATACAGACAAGACTTGAATTTCTGACTTTGTGCTGTGTATCATGTTGTCTTTGCGACAACTACCACAACAAAGTTGTCTTCTATGTTCCTGTAGGCCTTCATGAAACAGTGACCCTTTTCTCACACAAACGGCGCTGCGGAATCACGTGGATGATACATCATGTAAAACACTTCAGCTCAGTCAGTGATTACCGGTGACAACACCCACACAGCCAGACCTTTGCTCCAGCAGACACGGGTACTGGTGTATCACACAAAACAAGTTACCCCAAAAATGGATGCATTGAAATGGTATTCAACGAGGAGTATGTACTTGGGACAATCCCAATAGTATTGTCAGACGAGATGTGGAATTTATGGTCTCTCAGATAAAAAACACAGCCATGGCGTTCCTGTTTCTGATTGGTGGGCCAGGTAACGTCATCAATATGGTGGTGTTTTTTACAAGCAAGGTCTTCAAGACCGGGTTCAAACCTGTGTCTCTTTGCTCTGGCCTTAGCTGATGAAATAAACATAATAGTCATAGTCATTAGCATTGGCGAAAAACTTTACCTTCAGTTTGCTAAAGGCGAAACTTTTGGTCCCATTACCAGGCTTTTTGCATGCCAACTATATCCGAGTTCCTTTTTTTGCTGGATTCACCTATGTTTCCTCCGTTCTGTCCGCCATCATTGCCTGCGAGAGATGCTACTGTGTGCTTCGTCCACACAAATACCAGACTTTGATGCGCACGAGAACGATGGCTGCTATCATTGTTGCTGATTATTTCCTCGTCATAGGGCTGTTTTTTCTTTGCAGTTGGATTCCGATATCGCTATGTGTGTGTATGTATGGACCCAGTTTCAGGTGCAACTAGAATAGTGTCTGAGCGGGACTGATTTTTTACAAACAAAACAGAGAGCTTCATGACTTCGTGTATGGCGCATTGATTGGTTTTGGATTGTCTATCGGGCTGTTTACAGTGGTAATTATAGCAACAATTATTACTGCTGTGAAACTTCATCAAACTGTGACATGGCGTGCTGAAACATCAGTCTCTATCACTTCAAGGGAAATAACTCTGTCAAAGATGTTAATTGGCATTTCCGTCCTTTTCGTTTTCTGTGTTTTTTCCAACTGCTTTGACTCGTTTCATGGTTTTCCGTATTCCCAGAAATCAGCCCAGGACGACGAAATCATAATTTCTTTTACATGTGTGTGTCGATTAGTGAATTATTCAGTTTCATAAACAGCAGTTTCAACATTGCTATATACTATGTGATGGGATGGGATCTCGTTACAGAGAAACGTTTTGGTCACTGTTCGGAAGGTAGATCCAATACGCAAAACATATATCAAATATCCCCAGTGTCTACCAAAAAAATAAAAAGTGACAGTAACAACTTGACAGAAAAAAAAAAAACTGAGTCAAAAAAAACGGGTTTTATTTAAACTTTTTCAGATAGGAAGCAAAGAAGCACTCTGTTACTGATGGTGCCCGGTGCGCGTTTCGCTGTCTGACTCTCACCTAAAGAAGTCTGGGTGCGTGTATGTCTTTTTCTCCCCACACACCCACACCTCACGAACACAGATAGCTAGGCAACAAGTTAAGTTTCTTTTTTTTTCTTTTGCTGCCTGAAACCATCAAAACAAAACAAGTACATATTACATAATAAACAAAAGCAGACAATATTTATATAATATGTCAATATACTCTTCCACTATCATCGAGGACGCGCAACAGTATTAGCGACATATACTGACATAATCATTAAATATATAGTTTCCTGCGCAGACTACGCTGGTATCCACAGCAGTGTCACCACAAACAGTTTATTCACTTGGCCGTGTCTGCCCCAGTCACACAGTCTTCACACACATTTTCAGAAGTCGCTCAAGGAAGCAGTTCGTGGAGTTCTTTGAGGGACTCCCACATAACAGAAGAGGTTCACTGAACGTCGTTCCGACGTAGAATGAAGCCGCTCACGGAAGCAGTTCATGGAGTCCTTCCAGGGACTCCTACATAACTGTAAACACCAGTCGTCGTCCCGACGAACTCTGAAGCCCTTTCACATACCTGTTCGTTGCTGACCACACGGACAGCCTCTCCACAAACCCAGGGGGGCGGAAACAGCGGCTGGGCTCGTGCTGCACCCCACACTTGTTTGGCAGTGCACACACGATTCTACTGACCACTCCCGTCAGTCGCTCTACACCCCTACGAGGCAGAGACAGTGGCTGGGCACGGGCTGCACCCCACACCCGGATGGCAGTCAGTTCCAGGCCAGACACGGGCGCTTCACCAACACCTGGGAAACTGATACCTACCCTGATTATCTAGCCTGCTTCCTACATATCTATCATTATTGTTTTGTCACTAGCAGTTACTCTGAACATAATATAATTTTACTGGAATTTTTGGGAGGAAAAGACCCATAATAAAATCTACTAACTTTCAATACAGTGGATACATTACAACAGAAAATTTTCTTTGATTCATACCATGATTGTTTACATTGAAGGAACGAATTTCAACATGGAACCCTTTTTCAAAGTACCAAGAATACAATTATTCCAGATAAAGGTACTATTCCCCTTTTGCCCTATTTTATCAAGGAAAGAATTTATCTCTTCACACCATCACTAGACGTGTCCAATTACATTTCAAGGAACGATTTCCGTTCGTCCCTTTTATTAAGAAGAGAAGGTTCATCATTATCACTAGACGTATCCACAACAGGAATCAAGAATACATTTTGCAATCATTTTATGCCACAGTAATTTTTCCTTGCTCATTCCCAGAGCTCCCCAACATGCGCATCATTGTAATACTTCAGGTAAAGATAAACAACACTTTCTTTGAATAATAGCCTATATTGATTTAACTAGATTACTTTTTTCCCCAAACACATACAAATATACGCATTCTTTCCGTCATCTACTCACACTCCATTCTTTTCATGCACCTCTCGACTCACACATTCACTAACTACAACTTCCTACCATCACCCTGTGTCTCGTCAAGTCATAAGATATATTAATGGAACAATTAAATATTTTAGGCCTTTACTAAGAACTGGAAAGTTGAGGATGAGATCTGTTCACCCGTCATGATAAGTTGGCACGATACTGTGCTCTGCAAAAAAAAAGCTTTATTATGTTGTTGTTTACACAGAGTGTTAATTAATTCCATTTCCACTGGGACTTGACACCCAATCGTGTGCCTACACTGACGATATAATTGTTGTGCAGATTTGTAGTGTAGTGGCGTTTAAAAATTGATATGTTTTATTTCGTCATGTTGATCAACGCGATGTAGCGAGCGTGTGTCGATGGGCAGTGAAAAGAACGGACGATGAAAATAAGTTCACGTGCGAGTAGGCAGTTGAACCAGGCACGAGAATGTCAACAGGTGTACGCGTCCCCGTGTTAGCTTAACTGTTATCATTTTCTTGTTGCTACCTGCAGAAGTGGACTATGCGAAAGAGTAATCCTCTTCCTCCAGCAAAACAACCTGACGAACCTCTGTGTCGTCGTCTAGCAAAGAGTGTAGTCCATCTCTTGAAAAAAAATAAACAGGACAAAAAGACACTTTCTGCTGTAGTGGTCGGAGGCTTTTGAAGAGGACGAGAACATCATGGCGGTGCAGGCGGCAATTAAAGAGTGGAAAGAACAGTATCATCAAACTCTAGCAACAAAGGAAGATATTAAAGAACACAGGAAGGAAATGGAGAAGAAACTAGTAGCCAGTCTTACGACCAGGGTGTACAAAACGTGGCAGAGAAGGGAAGGCGAGATATCAGAGGATTGTGCCAGGACATGCTGCCGAAATGAAGTGTTTTCCCTACGCTCAAGAGAAGTTCGTTTTATATACCTAGCACTTCTGCACTCTCACACACGCACTCTACCTTACCTGGTCAGTCCAGACTCCGGCTTGGGGGTTTCGTCAGATTCTTTCCCAAACCCTTCACTGGCATGAACTACCAAGTGAGGTCTAGTCTAGGTCACTGTCTTCTAGGTCAGTCTGCGACGCACTCTGTCCAAGCTGTCACGTTCAGCTTGCGTCAGAGGGTCTGCAGCTGGTGCACTGTCTTTCTGTCAGTGTCCACCTCCCGGCCCAGCAGTGGTACTGTCAAAACCGTCCTAGCTGTTGTAACCGTCTATGGCTGTACTGTCGAAGTGCTAGGGCAAAACTGTCGCCTGTTAAGTGGAGGCCCTAACACTGGTCTGTCACTAGTGTTACTGTCACTGTAGTACGACGTAGCTCCCTAGCTAACTACAAGTTAGCTAGTCCGCTGTCCTCAAGGCCAAGTGTTGAGCTCCCTGGCTAACTACAAGTTACCTAGTCCACTCTCCTCAAGGCCAGTGTTGAGCTCCCTGGCTAACTACAAGTTGGCTAGTCCGCTCTCCTCAAGGCCAAGTGTCGTACTGCCAGAGTTCGTCTGCTTGTTTACCTGAGTGTCAGTGAACACTTCTCACGCGAGATGCACTTCCACTGAGCTCGCCTATGTGCGCAGAGAAACCGTGCGTCACTACACGAATCTTATCCGACCTGATCGGCGTCACCACAATGGAGGGGGGACCTTGAGGTGGCGCACCAGACTGGACCAGTTGTGTCGGGGGGAGAAAACGACCCATCATTGTGCGCTTTATGTCAAGAAAATTAAAGGACAGTGTTCTTGCAAACAGGAAAAAACTCAAAAATAAGAGTGTTTCTGTAGGTGAAGATGTCAAGGGAGGCCCACAGACACTTGTACCTTGTACACCCTTGCCACCTGGTCCTCGCAAGGAAAAGTGTTTGCTGAGCTAAAAAAAACAATATAAAAACTGTGAGACTGAAGTGTGGGAATGACATTGACGAGATTTTCCGCAAGGAAATGCCTGCTGGACTTTAATATGTGGATGCAGTGTTTGAGATAAGTATTTTTTTGTTGTTTGTTGTATTATTCTTTTCAATGGTGACATGGGAGGAGATCATGTAAAAATAAATGTAATTCTAATAGAATGCAGCGCTACATTTAAGTTTTGTTTTTTCATTCTGCCAAAAAATGTTCACTTTTTTTGTTACTTTTACTTTGATCATATTGTCTGCATGTTGATTTCCGCGAAATCCAAGAGACAATGCTGTTTTTTGTAATAATAGGATGCATGTTAGTATATGTATTTGTATGTGTAGGTGTGTATGTATGGGATGTATGTGTTTGTGTGCATACGCATGAGCGTGCGGGCGCGTGGTGGGGTGGGGTGGGGGGGTGGGGGGACTATTGGAGCACCAGCTTGCGTATGTGTTTTCATTTGTAGTTTATGTTTGTGTAGCTGTGTCTTCATGCACGTGTGTATGATTTGTATTGCTCTCTCTCTCTCTCTCTCCTCTCTCTCAGAACTCTCTCTCATCTCTCTCTTCTATCCTCTCTCTCTCTCTCGTGTGTCTGTGTGTGTCTGTGTGTTTATAAAGCTAAGGTGTGTTCGTATGTACGTAATGTTGATATGTTGCTATTTGTAAATATTCTGAAGATGCATATATCTTGATAACGGGATTTGCCATCAAGGTCGGAGTGTATCACTCACCTTCCGCTCACTTCCCCTCCCTCCCGACCCCCCCCTCCCAAATTTTGCCCCCTAGAAAAACGGAACATTGTACGATTTTTCTCATTGCATACTAGTATGATTTAATTCTGTTCTGAAGCTGGCAGTGTATTTGCACAACCACGTTGTGAGATGTTTGGAGTACAGCATGAATGCTTTGGTGTGCATTCTCAGTATGTGATAAGTTCATACTCCTTCCGCGCCCCTCCCCCCCCCCTCCCTCCTCCGGTCACACCCACTTGTTCATTATCTGTGCTTTCCTGCACTGTTCTTCGCTCACCCTTTTTGAGAGAGAACCGTAAACTTGCGAACGAAATTTGGCCTTCTTTTTTTATATAGCATAAGGTCACTACAAGGGGTTACGGTATGCGATTACTGAAGGTCAGGCGGGAGAGATAACTGCGTTTTGTGCTTGTTTACTCAGAGGACAAGTGACTCAGTCCACAAATGACTCATATCTTGAAATGATTACGTAATGAAGATCCAAATCTGTTTGTAACTGTCATTGTTCATAGATCATAATCGGGGATGCATGAGAAATGGCAGGAGTGAAAATCTATTATGATTGTTACCATAATTTGTTGATAACGCTGAGATGACGATGATGTTGATAATTGTAGTGATGGCAGTGATAATAATCATAATTATTGACGCTGTTGTTATTGATGTCATTACTATGATCATTAGTGTGTGTATTATCATTATGTAGCTGGGGAATCTTTGCATTTTTGTGTAAGAAGTGCGTATAGCTTCCCCCCCCCCCCCCCCCCTCCATTCATTTGACTATACAAACTGATGTTGTGTTATGCAAAAGGAGTTTCATGAGGAGGGGAAAGGCAATGATGACTGTGCTATCGCGGTTGGAAGAGGATTTGAACGGATGAATATTTCATTTATACTCAAACTGTGTCCGTTCCTCACTGTCATCAGCCTTTTCGCTTACAGGTGTTGCCAGGTTCTGTTTTGTATGAGCTTGGTATTGGTTTTTTTTATGCTTTGAAATGGTAGATGGTGGGTGTGTGTGTGTATGCGTATGTGTGTATGCGTATGTGTTGTGTGTGTGTGTGCGCGCGCGCGCTCGCGTGCGTGTATGTGTCCGTGTGTGTATCTGTGTGTGTAGATCTATGTGCGTGCGTTGTGTGTGTGTGTGTGTGTGTGTGTGTGTGTGTGTGTGTGGTGTGTGTGTGTGTAGATCTATGTGCGTGCGGTGTGTGTGTGTGTGTGTGTGTGTGGTGTGTGTGTGTGTGTGTGTGGTGTGTGTGTGTGTGCGTGCGTTTGTGTATGTGTGTGTGTGGGTGTGTGTGTGCGCGCGCGCGCGCGCGCGCCGCGCGCGTGCGTGAATGGAGGTTGCAGGGTGCTGCTTCAATGGAAAATAGTAATGCTGTTAAAACATCTATATGTCTTTTGCTTCAGTTTCTCAAACCGTTTGGAAGGATTTTTCCTCTCTCTGATTTTCTTTCAAAACAATTTCGTTTACCTTGATGTACTTAGACAATATGTGCAAAGTGCATGCAATTGTGCATGTTTACACAACATGCATGCAATATGAATGAAGAAATGTACACATGTATATTTATGCAGCCTGAGGTATATTATCCTATTTCTTTGATTGGTTAAGTGGCTGGTCGGTTGGGTATTTTTGTTTGTGTTTTGTTTTTGTTTGTTTGGTTGGGGTTTTTTTTTGGGAGGGGGTGGGTTGGTTTGGTGTTGTTTATTTGTTTGTTTGTTTGTTCGTTTGATAGATTATTCTCGTGTGTGTGTGTGTGTGTGTGTGTGTGTGTGTGTGTGCGTGTGTGTGTGTGTGGTGTGTGTGTGTGTGTGTGTGTGTTGTGTGTTGTTGTTGTTGTTGTGTTGTTTTGTCTTTATTGATTGTTGTATGTCTCGCTTCACTTTTTGTGTTGTTGTTTTCTTTAGTGTTTATTGTCTTGTTCTTCTTGTTCTTGTTCTTTGTTCTTGCTCTTCTTCTTGTTCCTCGTTCGTTCGTCTCCTTCTTCTTCTTCTTCTTCTTCTTTCTTCTTCTTCTTCTTTTTGATTTGTTGTTGTTGTTGTTTGTTGTTGTTGTCGCAAAAGTGTAAAACCCTTTAATTTGATCCAAGTTTATAGTCCATTTTGCGCAAAAGAATGTCATTGCATATTGTCATCATATTTCTGCGACATTTTTTTTGTGGTCAGAATAGTACGAAATACATGTTGTTTTGATTTATTGTTTTATTTATTTGCAGAGTGATTGCCCATTGTAAAAGACTGTCATTTTAATGAATGTTTCAGTTCACATACTCTTATTTGAAATGTTCTTGTGGATGTCGGACACATCATGTAAGATCTTTTTCGTTTTTTTTCTTCAAATTTGTCGTCGTGATTATATGATGTGACAGAGGTGACATGATGATGATGGATGTGATGTGATGTTGAGTGATGTGCGTTGTGGTGTGCTGATGTGGTGTGGGACGTGATGTGGTGTGATGTGATGGTGGTGTGGTGTGATGTGATGTGGTGTGCGTGTGGTGTGTGTGTGTATGTATTTGTGTGTGTGTGTGTGTGTGTGTGTGTGTGTGTGTGTTGTGTGTGTTTTAGGTGCATGTGTAAGTATAAGTGTATGCGTGGGTGTGTGGTGTATTGCAGGGTGTTTTGTGCAATGCATAGCTTGTTGTGAGCCGTGCGGGGCGCGCTCGTGCGGCGTATGTGTGTGCGTGTATGTGTATGTGTATGTGTGTGTGCCTGGTGTGTGTGTGTTGTTGTGTGTGTATGTGTGTGTGTTGTGTGTGTTGTGTGGTGTGTGTGTGTGTGTGCGGCCGCCGCGCGCGCATATGTGTATGTAGCCTGAATGCTTGAATATCTATGCGGTGCGTGAGTACGTGAGCGCTCGCGTAGTCATGTGTGTTCGTGGTGCGCACAGTTTTGTATTGCGGTTCGTGCTTGTGTGTGTGGTGCCACACAATGTTATATTGTTGTGTGTGTGCACGGCGTGAATTATTTTTGTTATATGTGTGCGTGCGCGCAGCGGATGCGCACGAACATCTGTATGTATATGAATATGCTATGTTTGTGCATGTGAGTGTGTACGCGCGCGCGCGCGGCGCGCGTGTGTGTGTGGTGACCTGTGTGTGTGTGTGCGTGTGTGTTTTGTGTGTGTGTGTGTGTGTGTGTGTGTGTGAATGTGTGTGTGGTGTGTTGTTGTGTGTGTGGTGTGTGTGTGTGCGTGTGTGTGGTGTGTGTGAAGTGTCGGAATGTGTGTGTGTGTGTGTGTGTGTGTGTGTGTGTGTGTGTGTGTTGTGTGTGCACGCGCTTGCTGCTAATGTTGGAACGATGTTGGCCTTTTTGCATTAAGCGAATACTTTAACAGTATGTATGGTGTGATGCTATGGTGTATTTAAAAAAATCCGATTGCCAACACACATACCTCCCCCAGCCCGCTCCCTCTCCCCCTTCCACTCCCCTCCCCTACTTTTTCTTTTTTCTTCTTTTTTTTATGGTCGTCACGCCACCTCTCCTGAGTGTCCCTCCACCTTATTTTCTAATTTTTGTGAGCATGTGTTTCAGATGCATATTGAAAGACAAGGTGTTATATTTCCTTATCCGTTCTTTTTGCCCGAACGGATCACCAAATGACTCAATTTGTTGTATATTTTTATATGTTCCCTGTCAATGTCTATCGTGTATGTCTTTTCTTAGTTGACAAAAGCCGTTTTCTCAAAATTGTTTTTGTTTTAGGATTGCCTGTTGCCGCTCTCACAGTGTGCTGTGGCGCATGGCTGTCAAAAACGAAAATCCGCTCTGAATATGATAAAAGATTTCTGTTGTGCAGAGCAGCTGCTGTTTTTGGGTTTAACCTGTTACATTCTAATTCTTATGTGTTATTTTGCTTTCAACTTTGCTTGTCAGAAATGGTGATATGTCCAAATGTTGGCATGTTACATATATGAACGTTTCGTCTTAGTATCAGTTTCTGTAAAATACCATTGCCATGAATCTATGAACTGTCAGGGCTTGGCTAATCCACAAAAACGAAGCTTGTGTTCAACTATTTAAAAGAAAAGTCATACTCTATATACTTGTTTACAGGATGCACATTTCCGACCAAAATTTAGAAAATTATGTTCGTGGCAGAATGGGGTTATGAATGTTTTTTGCGTCTAGTCTAATCATCTAACAATCTCGCGGGGTGGCTATTTTTATTTAATAATAACTTTTAACTTCAGTTTTAAAAAAAATTAAAAGACACAGCACAGGTAATTCATTTTTGCGTCAGTAAAAATGATGGACAAAGAATGTCTCATTGGCAGTATTTACGGACCTAATCGTGATGAGCTAGAGTTTTATGTGGAGTTGGAAGAGTCATATGCCACTCTGAGAAGTCAGAGCTGAAAAATGTCATAATTGGAGGCGATTGAATTTAGTTCGCAACTACTCTTTGACATTGCTATAACTATAAAACATAATGATAATCCCAAAGCTCAAGAGCAAGTAGAAAACATGGTGGATGGTTTTAGAGCTTAACTGACATCTGGCGTGATTTAAATCCGGATTTACGTAGATATACTTGGAGGAGAACAAATCCGTGTCAACAGAGTCGTTTAGATTTCTTTCTCATTTCAGACTGCTTTGCAATTACGTTACAGACGCTGCCACTGACTATCTTATCAGGTTACCGAACTGACCACTCCTTAAATTACAGTAAACTTGTAGAACAAGGTAGAGATAAAGAGAAATTTATTATGGAAATTCAATTCTTCTCTATTAAAAGACACTAATTACATAAAAGAAGTAGAAGTAAAACCAGGTAATCCAAATGGTTACCGAGGAATACGCAGCACTTCCCTATTGTCATTGTGGGTTGGGCCCAAATTCCTAAATCAGAAATTCACTTTGTATATATCTGATCAACTTTTTTCTGGATACATTTGCTTATGAAGATTAGAGGAAAAACCATTTCGTATGCCAACGATGAAGAAACCGAAAGACGCAGAAAAAAAAGAAAGATCTTGAAGATAATATTCAATTACTCGAGAGGGAAAGTAGCATTATCAGAGCAAGAAAGGTTTGAGCTTGAAAAAGCAGGACACAAGATTAAGAACGTCTTTAGAGGGAAAAAATTACTTTAGAAGAAGCGGTTGCTGCTCTCAAAAATATGTCAAATATGAAAAGTCCTGGGAGCGACGGTTTCACAGCAGAGTTTTTCAAATTTTTCTGGCTTCAACTTGGTCCATATACGTTGTGAGAGCGATCAATGATGGATATGATAAAATGGAATTCTCATCAAGACAAAAACAAGGTATTATTATATGTATTCCAAAGGCGCGACAAACCCTAAGACCTGATCAAAACACTGGAGACCCATCTCGCTTTTGAATATTGTGTACAAAATAGGATTTACTTTTATAGTTAACCGACTAAAACATGTACTTCCTTCTATCGTCAATGAGGATCAGACTGGGTTTTATTCCTAACATATATTTGGGAGATAATATTCGTCTTATCCATGACATACTTGATTTAATTATTGTATAAAAAAAAAACAGGATTTTATTCTTTGCCTGGATTTTGAAAAAGTATTTGACAGTGTAAGTTAATGATTTTATATGTTTAAGGTATTACCAGCCTTCCGCTTGGTCCAAGCTTCTGTCAATGGATACAAACATTTTTATACAAGTATTAAATCAACTGTGTGTCTGTGAATGGAAAATTGGCTGGGTGGTTTTCCCTATTGAGAGGGCATGCCGTCAAGGTGACCCAATGTCTCCCTATTTATTTGTTATGTGTGTTGAGATTTTGGCAAATATGATAAGACAAAACAAAAGTATAAAAGGAATTCAAGTAGCCGTTAATAGAAAACAAGATATCGCAGTACGCAGATGATACTGAACTATTGCTAGAGGAGATCGAAAATCATTTGAGGAATCTATTTGCACTATTGAAACATTTTGGAAAAGTGTCTGGACTCTAAAGAGCAGAAAAAAAACGCAGTATGGCTAGGTAGTAAGTAAACGAAAATTCCCCTGTTAAGTATATGCCACATTTGAACATAAAGTGGAACCCTCCAAAATGTAAAATTTTGGGCATCTGGTTTACATGTGACATAAAACAATGCGAAATTATGAATCTTGAAAAAAAAGTTTGCGGAAATCAAAGCACTGTATAAAACTTGGCTCAAAAGACAGATAACGCCTCTTGGCAGAGTAGCAGTGCTTCAATCTATGATTCTTTTCTAAACTAATCCATCTATGGATGTTATTTACCAAAACCACCGACTATATAATTGTGAAATCCAGAACGTTATATCTAAGTTCGTTTTGGGGCAAATTAACAGGAAAACGTCTGTGAAAAGTGTTGGACAGGGAGGAATCGGAATACCAAACATAAGAAAGAGAATATAAATGCTTTAAAAGTAAACTTGGATTCGTAAAATCTTATCCATTAAACATAGATGGAAAAAGTGCTTCTTTTGGTGTATCTGAAAAAGCGAAATTATCACTAAACTAGGATCCAATCTGGCCATGGAGTGATAAACTAAACAAGTTCTGGAGAGATGCTTCAACGCTTACCGATAGATAGGTAAGATTATTCGTGTTAACTCTACGGAAGAATTCTGTTCAGAGCCTTTGTTCTGTAATCTCAACTTAAAAACTTGGGGCAGATCAACCTTTTTATAAAAAACTGGGTTGAAAATGATGTATTCTGCATACAGAATCTGCTGGATGAGAACATTGAATTTTTGAGTTTTCCAATCCTTTGTTGATATAACATAGTGTCAATACGGACTTTGTAAACATACAATGGCTACGTTAGTGCTGTGAAAAAGTATTCGAGAGAAACTGACTAGAAACGAACTACTGTGAGGAAGGTATGACAAGTAATTATTAACTGAAATCCGTTTAGTTTCAAGAGGCAGTCCTCACATTACTACAGTTTATTTAATCAGGACACAACAGAACCAGGGCTTTTGCAATAAATGAATGTAAGATTACAGAAGGAAGTTATATTGGTTAAAACTTTTCACAAAATTCGACAGATATAAAGGATATATTGCCAAGATAGTTTCGAATGAGAATTATTAACAGAATATATTGGCAACCATGTTATTTTGCAAAGCATGGGGAATTGAAGAGTGAACAATGCTGTTTTTTGTGATAGAGAAAAAGAAAACATTCAACATATATTATTGGCACTGTCAGCATGTACGAAACTTTTTGGCAAGAGTTTCAAAATGTGGTCAATAGAAAATGTAATTTATGAACTATTGCCTTGATGAAAACATAATCCTTTTGGTTGTGACTGTAATTTTAAATCTGATAGAACGTTTTGACTTAATCCTGCTACTCGCCAAATTTTTATATTTATAAGTGTAAGTATGAAAAGAGTCTACCGTCAGTTCAATATATTTTGTTTTGTGATGTTGAAAGCCAGAATATGAAATAGGAAAGTATGCTGTTCGTCTTAACTTATCCCATAGAAATTTCGTACCCACAATGGCGTCCATATTTGCCATTATTGCAGTGAAACGCAAGTTATGAATTGTACACAAAGGCTATGGCAATGCCCAACTCTGTGTGTGTGTGTGTGTGTGTGTGTGTGTGTGTGTGTGTGTGTGTGTGTGTTGGTTAGGGTTTTTTTTTATTTGTGCGTTTGGTTTTATTTTTCGTTTTTTCGGTTATAAAAGAAGCCTTATATGTCAACAACAAAAAAACCTGGAAAGTTCCCAACCATGCTGCAGGAAAAACCACAAACTCATTAGTACAAACCCTAACTTCCATACAATTATCAAAGCATGCCTGGCTGCCTCAAGATTTCGCCTTCAGTCTCTCTTTGGGTCTCTGGCGATGTTTCAGTGCCGGCACTCTGTAGAGACTGGAGGGAAATCCTCGCGCACTACCAACCACGCTAATACAAAACACAGGTGAGTATCTGTTAGGTAAAACAGATTAACCGGTGTTTCGGTTTTACCTGTCCCGGTCTAACGTGTCCCCAAATGTCCGGAGAGCTGAAAAAACATGCTAGTAGGCTTCTTGTGTGGGGCGTTCTACATCTAGTGGCAATACAAAGAGTCCAAGCAAGACAAAGGTGGCAGGTCTGCTACCTCAAGTGGTATGAAAAGTGTCCGAGATAAGCCAGTGTTTGAATATCTGCTGCATCCCATACATGCCAAGATTCTAAGTGAAACAAAGGTGGCACATCTTCAAACATCAAATGGCAAGACATGACTTCCAAGTAAGACAAAAGTGCAGGTCTTTTAACATCAGTGCCATGACAAAGAATCCAAGTAAGACAAAGGTGACAGATCTGCTACATCAGCTGGAAAGACATAGGAAATCCAAGGAAGAGAAAATGCCTACCCTTAATAATATTGAAGAGAATGGACTTCCTGAGCGTCTGTTTCATCAAGATCTGTTGATGATGGGAGGGACTTGTCTTCTCCATGAAGTCGGCAGGAATACCTTAACTGCTGCAGTGTTGCTTGCTTAGGCAAGGTTAGTGAAGCAGACCAACCACGCAGATCTCTCGTAAGGTACGAGGACGGCCTGCAGACCAGCCTCAGATACACTACCTTGGAACATACTTACCCTGCTTGAAACACCCCTGCATCTGGTACAAGCAAGATATACAAGTCGTAGGTGTACTTTTATTGATTATGATCTGGCTCCATCGTCTTGATAATATTCACGTTGTTCATATTATTGGATGATCCCTTATGTGTGCTATCGGATGTTCAGATGTTTAATGCTGCTTAGCTGTACCTTAAGAAAGCAAACAATGAAATGCAGGATGCAGTTTCTTAATGCTGCCCAGTGTTGAATGTGACTTCAGGCTGATATTGAGATGATTTTTAAAGCGGAGTTTTGTTTTCGAAAAACATTGTCGCACAGGATGTCAAAAAAATTAGATCATTTACTTGATGATGACTGTTGCCACCATTTTTGTTTCCATACAGCTAGTGGGTACCAAAGACATTGATCACCCTGCCTTGCCTTGCCTGGCTGTTCCTTGTCCTCTCCTTCTGTGTCTTGTCGTGCCCTGTGTTGCTGCATGTGCTCCCTGCTTCCACTCTCACAATTTTTGTGGTTCAAGAAAACAGATGTAGAATGGTCTGGCTTTTTGTTTTAAAAATCCTTAGCCGTTAAATACAAGGCCTTAGCCCCATACTTTTCTTCAAGTTTTTAACACAAAACCTGGCTACCTGTCTGCTTGTTTTTATCTTCCGGTCCTTTTGCTCTGTGAACGAATGGTTTTGAAGAATGTGACTTTTTTTGTTGTTTTTTTTTTTCTTTTTTCCATGTCGTTTAACACGATCGAAATTCCTGACATTTTCGCAGTGGCTGAATGATTGATGTGATTTTAATGTTCCACATTCTTTGTTTTACTTTTCAAACTCCCTGTGCTCTCAAATTGTCGTGCTGTTTATAGCCCAGCCGACCACAGAGGCCTCACTGGTGCTCTGACCCGCGCCACTAGCATCACCCCAACGCCATTTACTCCAGCTCAGTAATACACAGCAACATTCAGGCCCTTTCCTAACTCAGCCTCAACAACGGCGATTTACAAATAGCAGTCAATTTGTTAGGTCGTTTTAAGGAGCCCAGAGGAGACACTGCACTACTGGAAAGCTGTTACTGATCTGTGATGCCTCTTCTGATCCCAAATGTTTTCAAGACACCATCGACACGACCAGGAACTCTACTGTCACTGCATTCATCCAGTCAACAGTTGTCTTGATGTTCACACACACACACACACACACACACACACACACACACACACACACACACACACACCACACATCGTTAACTTGAATTGGCATAGATTTGAACGGTTTCATGAAGTTGAAACTTATGATGAGATGTTCAAGTATTCAACACAATCCATCTCCCCATTCACTTTCCCTCTCTCTCCCTCTCTCTCTCTCTCTCCTCTCTCTCTCTCCTCTCTCTCTCTCTCTCTCTCTCTCCTCTCCTCTCTCTGTCATTCTTTTACCCTCCTTTGCGTTTTCAATTCGACAGATTCTTTTCCTCACGCCAACCTTCACATATATACTCCCTCTCTTCCCCCCTCTCTCCTCTCATTTCCTTTCCTTCATCTGTCATTTCTTCGTTCCATGCCATCAGAAGGTGAAAACGCTGTCAACATTCACGTCCTGCCCTGCCTGCATGAGTTCAACGCAACTGACTGATGCCCTGTGGAAGGTTGACGTAACTGTGACGTGGGTTCGACACAAGGTGATGCCTTCACCCGATCCTATGTCACAGATAACGTCGCTACAGTGCTTCCCTTCCCCACCATGATGATTAGTTATGTGAATCCAGTGAAATAGTCGGATGTTTCGTTGCTGTATGTCTGCCCTTTTGTGACACAGATAGCAGGTGACATGACTTCAC
>JADBJO010008787.1:70000-75000 GCA_016801955.1 Conus betulinus
GTGATTCCAGACGTTTTTTCCCTTCAGCCACCTAGAAAAGATGATTTGATATCAGATTAAGTTGTTTTACATTAGCCAGAACAGACAAGACTTGAACTTCTGACTTTGTACTGTGTATGATGTTGTCTTTGCGACAACTACCACAACAAAATTGTCTTCTATGTTTCTACGACACGAAACGTCAGCCATCCCCTCTCCAGGTACTCTTTTTACCATCTTTTCCCTTTATCTTTATGTCTTCTATGTTCTTGTTAGGTTTTCATGAAACAGTGACCTGGTTTCTCACATAGACGGCACTGCGGAATCACGTGGATAATACATCATGTTAAACACTTCAGCTCAGTCAGTGATTACCGATGATCACACCCGCACAGACACCTTTGCTCCAGCAGACACGGGTACTGGTGTACCACAAAACAAGTTACCCCAAAATGGATGCATTGAAATGGTATTCAACGAGGAGTATGTACCTTGGGACAATCCCAGTAATATTGTCAGACGAGATGTGGAAATTTTGGGAGCTCAAATCAAAAACACAGGGATGGCTTTCCTGTTTCTAATTGGTGGGCCTGGTAACGTCATCAATATGGTGGTGTTTTACAAACAAGGTCTTCAGGACCGGGTCAACTTGTGTCTCTTTGCTCTGGCTTTAGCTGATGAAATGAACTTAATATTCCTAATCATTAGCAATGGGGAAAGACTCTACCTCAGTTTGCTACAGGCGAAACTTATGGTCCCATTACCAGGCTTTTGCATGCCAACTTTATCCGAGTTTTCACTGGATTCACCTATGTTTCCTCCGTTCTGTCCGCCATCATTGCCTGCGAGAGATGCTACTGTGTGCTTCGTCCACACAAATACCAGACTTTGATGCGCACGAGGACAATGGTTGCTATCATTGTTGCTGATTATTTCCTCGTCATAGGGCTGTTTTTCGTTGCAGTTGGACTCCGATATCGCAATGCATGTGTGTATGACCCAGTTTCAGGTGCAACTAGAACAGTACCTGTGCTGACTGATTTTTACGAAGAAAACAGAGGGCTTAATGACTTCTTGTATGGTGCATTGATTGGTGTTGTGTTGCCTATTGGGGTGTTTACTGTGGTAATTGTAGCAACACTGATTACTGCTGTGAAACTTCGTCAGATTGTGACATGGCGTGCTGAAACATCAGTCTCTATCACTTCAAGGGAAATAACTCTGACAAAGATGTTAATTGCATTTCCGTACTTTTCGTTTTCTGTGTTTTTCCAACTGCTTTGACTCGTTTCATGGTTTCCGTGTTTCCCAGAAATCAGCCCAGGACGACGAAATCATAATTTCTTTCACTTGTGTGTGTCGATTAGTGAATTACCCAGCTTCATAAACAGCGGTTTCAATATTGCTGTGTTCTATGTGATGGGATCTCGTTACAGACAAACGTTTTGGTCACTGTTCGGAAGGTAGATCCAATACGTAAAAATATAACAAATATCCTCAATTTCCACAAAAAATGAAACTTTTTCAGACAGGAGCAAAGCAAAGAAACACTCTGTTACGAATGGTGTGCGGTGCGTGTTTTGCTGTCTGACTCTCACCTAAATAAGTCTTGGCGTGTGTACGTCTTTTTCTCTACACACACCCACACCACACGAAGATAGATAGCAAAGCACCAAGTTAAGTTTCTTTTTCGTTCTTTTGCTGCCTGAACCATCAAATCAAAACAAGTGCAAGATACATAATAAACAAAAGCAGACAATATGTTATATATCAATATACTCTTGCCACCAGAAGTCGTCGCTCAAGGAAGCAGTCGCTGAAGGAAGCAGAAGAGGTCCACTGAACGTCGTTCCGACGTAGAACGAAGCCGCTCACGGAAGCAGTTTGTGGAGTCCTTCTAGGGACTCCCACATGACCGAAGAAACACAAGTCGTCGTCCCGACGAACTCTGAAGCACCTTCACAGACCAGCTGGTTGCTGACCACACGGACAGCCTCTCCACATCCCCACGGGGCGGAAACAGCGGCTGGGCTCGTGCTGCACCCCACACATATTGGCAGTGCACACACGATGTCTACTGACCACTCCGTCAGCCCCTCTACACCCCTACGGGGCAGAGACGGCGGCCCGGGCATGGGCTGCACCCTACACCCCTAAGGCAGTCAGTTCCAGGTCGGACACGGGGACTTCACCGACACCTGGGGAACTGATAGCTACCTTGATTATCTAGCCTACTTCCTTCATATTTATCGTTCTTGTTTGTCACTAGTGGTCACTCTTAATATGATATAATTTTACTGGAATTCGGGAGGAAAATATCCATACTTAAATATACTAACTTTCAATACAGTGGATGCATTACAATAGAAAATTTTCTTTGATTAACACCATAATTGTTTACACTGAAGGAAAGAATTTCCGCATGGAACCCTTTTTCAAAGTATCAAGAATACAATTATTACAGATAAAGGGATGATTCTCTTTTGTCCCAATTGTATGAAGAAAAGAATGTTTTTATCTCTTCACATCATCATTAGATGTGTCCAATTACATTTCAAGGAACGATTTCCGTTCGTCCCTTTTTATAAAAAAGAGAATGTTCATCATTATCACTAGACGTATCCACAACAGGAATCAGAATACATGTTGCAATAATTTATGCACAATAATTTTCATTGCTTATTTCCAGAGCTCACCAACATTCGCATCATTATAATACTTTAGGGAAAAGATAAACAACACTTTTTTCAATAATACATTGATATAACTAGATTACTTTTATACGAACACATATAAGTATACATATTCTTTCTTTCATCTACTCACTCCATTCTTTTAATCCACTTCTCGACACACACATTCACTAACTACAACTTCCTACTGTCACCCTGAAACTCGTCAAATCATAAGATATATCAAGGGAACATTAAATACTTTAGGCCTTCACTAAGCACTGAAAAGTTCCCAACCACCTGTAGGGAAAAAAAACTTCATTAGTGCAAACCCTAATTTTCATACAACTATTAAAGCATACCTGACTACCACAGAACTCGCCTTCAGTCTCTTCTCTGGAGATGTTTCTGTGCTGGCAACTCTTTAGAGACTGAAGGGAAATCCTCGCTCACCCGACTAATACAAAAAGCAGGTAAGCACCTGTCAAGTAAACAGGTTAACCGGTATTTCAGGTTTACTCGTCCCGGTCTTACATTTTCCCAAAATTTGGGACTGGACGAAATATGGTCCGTCACACACACAAGCTCTCTCTCTCTCTCTCTCTCTCTCTCTCTCTCTCTCTCTCTCTCCCATTGTGTGTGTGTGCGCGCGCGCGCGCGCCCGCGCGCGCGCGCGCGCGTGTGTGTGTGTGTGTGTGTGTGTGTGTGTGTGTGTGTGTGTGTGTGTGTGTTTCCTCTTCAACATTTAGAAGAATTGAGAAGTTTTCAAGGAAAGGCTGACGCCCTTGTTCTGCATGACTTTACGGATACTTCCATTGTGTATATCTACGAGAGGAACTAATTTCAAAGCATTGTGTGATACTAGTTGCAGGATTAACCTATGATTATCAATGGAAAAGCACTCTCCAGAGCCATCCACAACAGAATCATCATCCACATCACTAACACCATCGTTCCTGAATCTCAGTCTGGCTTTTGGAGAGTGAGGGACATCCGTAACATAGTCACAACTATATGGGAAACCAGTAACATAGTTATAATTATCGGCAACCTGCCACAGAAGTGCCGAGACCAGAACCGATTATTGCACGTGGTGCTCGTTCATCTGACAAACGTCACAGGAAAATGGAGATGTATCAGATCCATTCCCAGTGAAAAATATTGTGGAGTGAAAAAAGTCTGTGTTTTGGGCCGCAGTCCTCAGACCATCTTCTTTGTTGGAAACAAAACTAACAGATCCATTGGTGGGAGGCGGGAGGAAAGAGCAGAAGAGAGAGAGGAAGAAGAAAGAAGGTGGTGGTTTATTCCGGTTTCATGCAGATGGCAAATTATTTTAACCTGCAGTTATTTCAAGCAGGAATGAGAGTGTTTTAGAACATGCGACATGACTTCCTCTTTGTGACAACTGTGAACTGCTTGCACACATCCACAAGGACTTCCAGTGCATAACAAACGTTCTGGCCCCACTATTTAGTTTCAGCAGGACAGAAGCCATGTTCCAGCCTTTATCGTACAGACCACCAGTGCTTCATCTTTGTTAACGTGTTGTCATCCCCACCACAAAGATCTGCTTTGTACGTACAAACCGATTCCAACGCCCTGACGTGAGAAACTAAGAATTATAAAGGTCAGTGCTGTCTGTCCAGGCCAACAAATAAACTGGGGAAATTACACTTCAGTCTTTCCTCTAACACTGCTGTCTACAGAGCAGGTTCTGACTGCTCTGCCAACTACGCAAAGACCTGGACCACCGACTGAAAACATGTCTGAGAGCTGAAAAAAGCTTGCTAGTGCTTCTTGTGTGGGACGTTCTACAAGTGGCAATACAAAGAGTCCAAGCAAGACAAAGGTGGCAGGTCTGCTACATCAAGTGGTAGGAAAAAGAGTCCGAAAAAAATAATGGTTGCATATATACTGCATCCTATAGCAAGACAGAGTCCAAGTAAAACAAAGGTTGCACATCTTCAACATCAAGGGGCAAGACATGAATTCCAAGTAAGACAAAAGTGCAGGTCTTTTACATCAAGTGGCATGACAAAGAATCCAAGTAAGACAAAGGTGACAAATCTGCTACATCCACTGGAAAGACATAGGGGGTCCAAGTAAGACAAAATGTCCAACCTTCATATTCTCTTGAAGAGGATAGACGTAGTGAGCGTCTATTCGTCAAGAATTTGTTATGATGGGGGGACTTGTCTTCTGCATGGAAGTCGGCAGAATACCGTAATTGCTGCAGTGTGGCCTGCTTAGGCAGAGGTTACTGAAGCAGACCAAGGCAGATCTCTCGTAAGGTACGAGGACGCACTGAAGACCAGCCTCAGGATACACTACCTTGGGAACATATTACCC
>JADBJO010008787.1:90000-91327 GCA_016801955.1 Conus betulinus
AGTGAGGAATAGAAATGTCTGGAATATGTCTTATCTTAATGATTTTTAATGATAAATCACCTCTCTCTCTCTCTCTCTCTCTCTCTCTCTCTCTCTCATACGTGCACACATTTATGTATATATAATCATGAGTGGCTGAGTGCGTACTTTATTTGCACTACCAAAAAAGAGAAAGATTGAAATTCCCATTTTGGTGTTACACGCATGTTTTATTGTTTGTAAGTAATTTCAGTTTCCAGTGTCACGTTTGTAACTATAAATATGTATGTCTTAACTTTTAGGGCAGCGGTCACAAATGTAATTTCTCTTGTAACGAGAGATAATAAAGTTTTCTGAATCTTAAACACATAATAGTCATAATCATTAGCAACGGGGAAAAACTCTACCTTCAGTTTGCTACAGGCGAAACTTCTGGTCCCATTACCAGGCTTTTGCAAGCCAACTATATCCGAGTTTTCGTTGGATTCACTTATGTTTCCTCCGTTCTGTCCGCCATCATTGCCTGCGAGAGATGCTATTGTGTGCTTCGTCCACACAAATACCAGACTTTGATGCGCACGAGAACGATGGCTGCTGTCATTGTTGCTGATTATTCCTCGTCATAGGGCTGTTTTTCTTTGCAGTTGGATTCCGATATCGCTTTGCGTGTATGTATGACCCAGTTTCAGGTGCAACTAGAATAGTATCTGAGCGGACTGATTTTTACGAAGAAAAAACAGGGAGCTTCATGACTTCGTGTATGGCGCATTGATTGGTGTTGGAATGTCTATTGGGCTGTTTACAGTGGTAATTGTAGCAACAATAATTACTGCCGTGAAACTTCGTCAGACTGTGACATGGCGTGCGGAAACATCAGTCGCTATCACTTCAAGGGAAATAACTCTGACAAAGATGTTAATTGGCACTTCCGTCCTTTTCGTTTTCTGTGTTTTTCCAACTGCTTTGATTCGTTTCATGGTTTCCGTGTTCCCAGAAATCAACCCAGGACGACGAAATCATAATTTCTTTTACTTGTGTGTATCGATTAGTGAATTATCCAGTTTCATAAACAGCAGTTTCAACATTGCTGTATACTATGTGATGGGATCTCGTTACAGACAAACGTTTTGGTCACTGTTCGGAAGGTAGATACAATACGTAAAACATATATCAAATATCCCCAGTGTCTACGAAAAAAAATAAAAAGGAAAAGTGACAGTAACAATTTGACAGAAAAAAAAATGAGTCACAAATGGTTTGATTTCACACACATCCACACCACCACACGAACACAGGTAGCCAGGCAATAAGTTAAGTTTCTTTTTCATCTTTTGCTGCCTAACCATCA
>JADBJO010008788.1:0-12500 GCA_016801955.1 Conus betulinus
GTTTTGAAGTTATGTTTTGGTTGAACGGTGGCGTTAGTGTGTGGGTGGATTAGGCACGGCAAGGAACCGTGAAACTGGTGTCTCGCTGTAAGCGCGGGACCTGACGCACCAGTGCGGAGGTCCGTCTGCTAGGGCGAGATGCTCTTTTGTAGCAACCCTATGATCCCCCTGCTCCCAGTTTCGCCCCGCTCCGACCTTCGGTATTTTTCCATTTTTTCTTATTTCCGCCTACGCCTTCCTTTTCCCGGCTTTTTTTGTGTTCCGGTCCGCTAGCGGTCAGGTCATATTTCTTTCGTGTGGATTGTTGGTCGTTGCTCACGTTGTTTGTGGTTTTTTTGTGCATCTACTGGTCGGGGACTCATTGTTGTCTCTGGGGGCCCCGAGGATTGAGTTGCCTGTCTTCTCAGCACCAATCTTGTTCACGACGCAGCCCTGAAGGAAGGACAAAAAACGCATGAGTATATACAACAAAAAATTTATCTGAAATAGACGTAACAAAAATACACTTCCTTTTGCGAGGAAAAAAAAAAAACAGAAAAAAAGAAAGAAAGAAAAAAAACCTCCTTTCTCTGTAGATTTAAGGTCAGTTTTCGTGACCCCAGTGAACGCGTCAACTTGCTTGTGTACTTAGCATTTCAGATTATTAGGTTGCTTTCTGATTAAATCAATCTGATGTTGACGGTTTAGAGAAAAACAACTACTACTACTACAGAACAACGGAGAAGAACCATGTTTTAAGGCGAGCGAGCGGTAGACATTTTTCCCGCTCAGATCGATTCTGTCTGTGTGACACCCGCCTTTGTTTGTTTGTTTTTTTCGTTTGTTTGTTTGTTTGTTTGTTGTTTGTTGTTGTTGTTTGGTGAAGATACAAATACACCAGGCAACCCAGCTAAAATCTTCGCCGGGAGAACGCTAACAAACAACAAACAAGAAGACACGAGAGAAAACAAACACTATATCCACAGTGCTGTTGTACTTCATATTCGTCTGCAGCTTTCAGCCTGGCTAGAGATTCTTTAATCATAGCTCGATGCAAGCGAGACCCCGAGGCCTACATTCAGCGGACTGACATGCCAGGAAGTGGACATTCCCTTTCGGTCTTGATAATCAGGCTCTTCGACGGAAATCAACGTTTTCCCCCAAAAGGGATCTCTGTGTCTGTCTGTCTGTCTGTCTGTCTCTGTCTGTCTGTCTGTCTCTCTCTCCCTCTCTCTCTCTCTCTCTCTCTCTCTCTCTCTCTCTCTCTCTCTCTCTCTCTCTCTCATATACAAAACCGTACATTCTGATCCAGCTCGCAGTTATCATTTCTGTTGTGGTTTATACTGCATTCATGTACCCACCCCCACCCCCCTACATATAGAGCCCAGGCCTAAAATGTGAATGAAAATATCTGAATCTCTCTCTCTCTCTCTCTCTCTCTCTCTCTCTCTCTCTCTCTCTCCTCTCTCTCTCTCTCTCTCTCTCCCTCCCTTCCCTCCCATAAGCCATCCATACCCCCCCTCAAAGAAGCCATCCATTCCTTTTCTCTCTTTTCTGGTCTTTCTGTCTCTCTCTGTCTCTGTCTGTCTGTCTGTCCTGTCTGTCTCCTCTCTCCTCTCTCTCTCTCTCTCCTCTCTCTCTCTCTCTCTCTCTCTCCTCCCTCCCCCCACCCTCACCCCCATTTATTTTCAAGAGGCACGAAGCCAGTGCAAACTTCCAGCGGATAAACAGGTTGAAGTCGCCACGCCCGCCTGGGGACTTCGGTTACCTATCATTGCAGGGATCTCCTTTCATAAGAATAATGCTACAGTCTGTCTGTTCTCTTTCCACAATAGCTTCCCCCCTCCCCTCCCCCCCCCCCCCCCCCCCCCCCCCCCAGGCCTGGGAGGGAAAGGAAAGGGGGAAGGGGGAGTCAGGGGGTTGGGACGGGAGAGGAGAGAAGAGGACAGGGCGACGGGAGAAAATTTTTTCTCCCCCCCCCCCCCCCTCCCTCCCTCAAAGGCGATGTCGCCGCCAGGCAGACCTCTGTCTGTCTGTCCTGTCTGTCTGTCTGTCTGTCTGTCTGTCTCTCTCTCTCTCCCTCTCTCTCTATCTCTCTCTCTCTCTCTCCTCTCTCTCTCACCTTCTGATCCTGCGAAACAACAGTTTGCATGTTTCCATACCCGCAGAAAGGAAACCACCACCACCCACTCAACTAATTATCTTCTCATATTCGGCGCAAAATGGCTGTTTTTCCAACAGCCATTTTGTGCTGCGCCGCATATGAGAAAATAAGTGGTTTCTCGTTCGTTTTCATCGTCCTAAATATTGTTTGTTATTGCCTGAAGAAAACCCAAGAGGTTGAAAGGCATTGTGTTTCGTCCTGTCATCTGTTTGTCTGTGCCTTTGGCGGTGACTGACCCCTTTTCTCTCCGGACTTAGCTTCAAAAAAGACATAGTGACCCTCCACCCACACCCCATCTCACACCCCCCACCTCACCTTCTCACTCCTCACTCCCACCTCTTCTTTTTTAACCTCACCTCCCTCCCACCCCACCCCACCCACCCACATCCTACCACCCCCCCCCCCCTCTCCCTCTCTCCCCACCCCCACCACCTTCCACCAGCCCACCAACAAACCCTACCTGAGTCAAGGTCTCCACCTCCATCCTCATCTGCGCCATCTCCCCTTCGTTCCCTTCCGCCCCTCCCCCCCGACCGTCTGGGCCGCCGCCGAGTGCGCGCCCTCTTCTGCCGAGTCCCCGCCTCGCCCCCAGCCTGGATCCCCACACCACCGCCACCACCACCGCCACCACCGTCGTCGAAGAACGGCGACAGTGGCGGCGGCAGCCACTGACCGCTGTCGCTGCCATGGACGTGTCCGTTGGGCTGGCGGGGGGTGGTGGTGGACGCGCCGTTGTTGTTGTTGTTGGTGGTGGTGGTGGTGATGATGATGGGGTCGCCCGAGATGGTGGAGGAGGGGGCGGGGGGTGGGGTTGGGGCTGGAGGGGGGTGAAGAGGAGGAGATGGAGGCCTCCTTGAAGATCTGCTGCAGATGCTGGTTGGCGTTGTGCTGGCTGCGCTCGCGCAGGGTCCAGTTGCCGTTGTCCTGCGCGGCGCAGCACCACGTTGCCGCCGTGCGCGGGCTGCTGGACGTTCTTCAGGCGCTGCCAGACACAGGGCAGGGGAAAATGGGAGGTCATCATCGCCATCAATTAATTACCAAAAAAAAATGAATAGTTAAAATAAACAATATGTAATATATAAGCAAAAGAAGATTATGGCACCCACTCTTGGAAGATCACTGGAATCAAAAACCACCCACAGCAGTAGTTTTCTGTATAAAAGAGAACAGAAAGAAAGAAAAGGCCGCAGGAAACAAAGGGAAGGAAGGGAGGAAGGAGGGAAGGAAGAAAGAACGAAGGAAAGAAAGAAAGAAGGAAGAAAAAATATTTACCATCACGTATGTTTTTTTTTTTTTTGTTTTTTTTTTTTTTTTATTATTACTCATGACCAAGACGCTTGAACACACCTACGGGAGATCATTTGACTCGAAACCATCCATAGTAATACCTTATGTCCTGACCACACACACACACACACACACACACACACACACACACACACACACACGCACATACATACATACATACACGCGCGCGCGCGCGCGCGCGCGAAAAAAAAAAAGAAAGAAAGAGAGCAAGACAAAGAAAGAAGCAGAAACCAATAAACAAACAAGCAAACAAACAATTAATCAAGACGCTTGCACACACGTATGGCAAGATCACTTGAATCAAAACCAATCCTAATTACCATCACTGATAAGTGTTATTTCATAATTTCTCGCTTTTCTGCTTTTCGACCACAAAACGGTCAGTCCAGCCTCTGTCACCATGAAAACAGTGTTCATGACTCCCTGAGGAAAAACATCATCGTAAAGTTGTGTGATGTGTAAAAAAAAAAAAAAAAAAAAAAAGATAATATAACCCATGACCATCCACACCAGCATGATTGGCATTGCCTCTGACGTTGTCCTCGGGCTTTCAGAAGACTTTAGTTTCAAAACGGAGTGACAGAGGGCGGAAAATGAAGCAAAACTTAGAAAAAAAAAAGATGGGGTCAGTTACCGTCAAGGACATAGACAAACAAAGTACAACATTTAGGACAGTGAAAACGGAAAACGAAAACCACTTACTTTTATCGTGTGCGCCGAATATGGGAAGATAAGTGGTGGTTGCTTGCTCTTCGCTTTCACTGTCCTAAATGTTATTTGTGTTGTTTTTTTTTTAACTGAAGAAGACCCAAGAGGTAGAAATGCATTGTGTCTTGTCCTGTACTTCGTCTATGTCCATTGGCGATAACTAACCCCCTCTCTTCTAAATTTCCACAGACTGTCTCTGTGAAGGCGCCACCACACACCAGACATCTCTGTCCCATGGTTAATCATTTTTAATGGCTTACTAAAGCGTTAGGTTTCTCTCTTTCTTTTAACAAAAAGGAAAGGTGTTTCTTTCTTCTGGTTTAGTCTTTAAAAATCTGGGCAGCGACAAAGCTAGTGAAAATACATCCTGACAAATGTATGCGACTCTTTTCAAGCTGAAATTACTCTGTGTGTGTGTGTGTGTGTGTGTGTGTGTGTGTGTGTGTGTGTGTGTGTGTGTGTGTGTGTAGCTCTGTATCCCTCATGTTCTGTGAATGCGTGAGTGTGCATGCCTGGGGGAAGGGTGGTGTACAGTAGGACTCCCGTAGGCTTAAACTTTTTTCCCTTACACACACACACACACACACACACACACACACACAGCGCGCACACATGCACACACACACACAAGGCGCGCGCACGCACGCACACACACACACACACACACACACACACACACACACACACACGCACACGCACACGTACCTCCTCATACACACTCACGCATTCACAGAAAATGGGGGACACACACACACACACACACACACACACACACACACACACACAACAAACACACACACACACACACCAACCACACACACACACCCACACACACACACACACACACACACACACATGCACGCGCGAGCGCACGTGCACGCGCACGCAGGCACGAACACACACACACACACACACACACACACACACACGCGCGCGCGCACAAACGCGCGCGCGTGCGAGCACTCACATATACCCACACACTTGTCTTCCACTTCTTTTCTTGTCTTCTAGAAACATACGACACAGAATGAAGGATACACACATATACATGCACGCACGCGCACGCTCCCTCCCCCCCCCCCACACGAGAGAGAGAGAGAGAGAGAGAGAGAGAGAGAGAGAGAGAGACAGACAGGCAGGCAGGCAGGCAGGCAGACAGACAGAGAGACAGAGACAGAGACAGACAAAGACAGAGACACAGAGACAGAGACAGTACAGAGAGACAGAGAGAGACAGAGACAGAGAGAGGGACATTGATTGATTGATCTTTGATACGAAAGGGGGAAGATTTTAGGCCAAAGCCTAGTCTTCCATTCTGCCCTTGTGATGCATGCATTATTTCCATATCTATCATTCACACTGACAATTCAAGAAAGAGACAGGCAGATCAGACAGACAGACAGCTGATCCTTTGAAAGATATCGTCGCTGCTGATCCGGACAAGTGCCAAGGGAGATGGAATGACAGCAACATCGAACGGCGAAAAAAAAACAAACATCCCCCATCAATAACACACCTCCAGCGAGGAGTCAAATGAAACATTCTCAGTCATATAGACCTTCGCCAGGATGGGAAAAAGATTGTTTTTTTTTTTAATCCGGAAACGACTTGAACTAACCGAGACCACAGCCATCAATCCTGTGCCGTATACACATTGAAACCTCAGAACAACAACACAGATGAGAAAATAACCACAAACCAAAGGCAGGACCCAGACAGCTCAACCATCTGAAGCATGTGGACATGTTAACTTGCGCGTTGCCCACACTGCAAACAACGTTGTTTGGACACCAGTTTCAAACATGTTTCGTTGTTGTTTTGTTTTTTTTCTGTCTAATGCTTCATGCATGCACCATACATTTTTGCACCTGACTGCGAAGTGACTCTATCATCTGATGACAGTGTCCCAGGGGGGTCTGTTTTTCAGGTTTGGGAATGGAGAGAGAGAGGAGAGAAAGAGAGAGAGAGAGGAGAGAGAGACAGACAGACAGACCGACAGACGACAGGGACAGAGAGAGAGACAGAATGAGACACAGAGAGGAGACAGACAGACCGAGTTTGAGACACAGATAGATCGACAGAGACGGACAGACCGACAGACATACTGGAACAAGTGAGACATCACGAAAGACAGAAAGAGACAGACAGACAGATAGACATATCAGTCCGACAGACCGAGTGAGACACAGACAGAGATAACAGACAGACGGAACAGACTTGTAGTGTTTGTGAAACAATTTTGGTCCAAGGGACGTTACTCTTATGCTTTTTACTTTTGGAGCCTCGTTCTGATAATAAACAGTCAGTACAACGTTATCATAGCATCAACAAGAATTAACGTCTCTATTGTATGAATCCATACAGCAAATATTCTTCAAACCCCAGCAATCAACTGAGATCGATTTCTGTGCCATTGCCACAAAACACACAAGATTAAAAAGACAGACGGACAGACACAGGCAGAGACTTAACGTGAGACAATCCACTCGCTCTGTCTGTCTGTCCGTCTGTCTCTCCATCTCTCTCTCTCTCTCTCTCCTCTCTCTCTCTCTCTCTCTCTCTCTCTCAATCTCTCTCTCATAACATCGAAGCACGAAAGCGCGAACACGCACGCGCGAACACGCACGCCGCACGCACACGCACTCCCCCCCCTCCCCCCCCCCCCCCCCCCCCCCCCCCCACACACACACACACACACACACACGAAAATCAATAAAATGTTATCCACAGGACCCTTTGGAGATATGAGGATAAACAACCACAAGCTTCCCTAACAAAATCAATTTAAAACCATAATCAGTCATTTTAAGATCGCGATTTGACAAACTAGAATATTGTTAACTGAAGCGTGATAACATATTCAAACATTTTGATGATTGCTTTAAGAGCAGGAACAGATTTCAACCATGTCCTTTCACATCATCTTGTTTTTCTTTTTTATTCATTTATGTATTTTCTTTCATCTATTTTTTTTTTCTATTTTCTTCTTTTTTGGGGGTGGGGGTAATAGAGTTTAAAACATAGATCCAGCACTATCTGAGTCCAACTGTTGAAGTCAAAAGCAGAGTTTGGTTTCAAGCAGTTCTTAGAATAAACATTTTTCATTCTATACTAAAAAAAAAAAAAAAGAAAAAGAAAAAGAAAAGAAAAAAAAAGAAGAAAGAAAAGACAAAAAAGAACTCATACTAAAATACCCATTTCACAATTCCGACAAATACATAGTTCACTGGAATATTATGTCACACACACACACACACACACACCCACACACACACACACACACACACACACACACACACACACACACAGAACCAGAAGGGAGACAGACAGACAGACAGAGACAGGGACAGAGACAGAGACAAGAGACAGGCGGAAGGACAGAGAGAGGCGGAGGATAGAGACCGGGACAGGAGCGGGAGAAGGGAAAGACGAGGGGGAGGAGGAGGGGGCATGGAGGTGTGACAGGGACAGACCATCAGAAGTCACAGTCACTTCACTGGAGAAGACGAAACACCCACCATGACGGTTCAGTGACCTGTGGGGGCATTGTGTTGGTGAAGTACCCACCATGACTGTTCAGTGACCTGTGGGGGCATTGTGTTGGTGAACCCCCCACCATGAGTGCCCTGTTCAGTGACCTGTGTTCATGTGTAGGGGGGGGGGGGGCATTGTGTTTGTGAAGCACCCACCATGACTGTTCAATGACCTGTGGGGCATTGTGTTGGTGAAGCACCCACCATGACTGTTCAATGACCTGTGGGGGCATTGTGTTGGTGAAGCAACCCACCATGTCTGTTCAATGACCTGTGTGTGTGTGTGTGTGTGTGTGTGTGTGTGTTGTGTTGTGTGTGTGTGTGTGTGTGTGTGTGTGTGTGTGTGGTTTTTTTTGGGGGGGGGGGGGCATCATCGTGTGGTGAAGCACCCACTGTTCCGTGACCTGTGGGACATTGTGTTTTGTACCACCCACCCTCCTGCTGACCCTTGCTTTCAGTCCCCCGGTAAACAACATGACTGCCGGACAGTGGCAAACACCACCACACACACACACACCCACACAAACACACACACACACACCACACCAGAGATTGAGAGAGAGACAGAGAGAGAGAGAGACAACCACACACACACACACACACACACACACACACACACACACACACACACACACACAACCCACACACACACACACACACACACACACACACACACACACACACAACACACACACACAACTTCACACTCTGGGCTAGGGTTGAAAAGTCTGAGCCAAAAGCACTGGAAGCGGACTGGACCTCTGCACAGGGCCTCTCTTCCGAGGTGAGAAACCTCTTTGCAAACCAACCAGGCTGTGTTGAGACGGTAGGACTCGAACCCCAGACCTCTGAACAAGAGTCTGAGGCTCGCTCCCCCCAGTTTTTTTTGTTTCTTTTCGATCCAAAAGAGCCTACGGGGGGAAGGGGGGGAGGGGGGGAGGGGGGGGGGAGGGAGGAACTCGTTTTAAAAAGACCTAAAATTACAGAAGCCACACTTCGTGTGGTGCGTGTGTGCGTGTATGCGTGTGCGTGTTGTGTGTGTGTGTGTGTGTGTGTGTGGTGTGTGCGCGTGCGTGCATTAGACTGTGCGTGTTGTTATATTGTGTGTGTAGTCTGGTGTTTTTTAATATCTATATATATATTGTGTGTGCGTGTCTGTGTCTGTGACGCGTGTTATTTTGTGCGCGCGCGCGCGCGCGTGTGTGTGTGTGTGTGTGTGTGTGTATGCGTGTGTGGTGTGTGTGTGTGTGTGTTTGTGTGTGTGTGTGTTGAGCGCGCGCGCGTGTGTGTGTGTGTATGTGCGTGTGTGTGTGTGTTGTGTGTGTGTGTGTGTGTGTGGTGTGTGTGTGTGTGTGTGTGTGTGTGTGTGTGAATGCTTGTGTGTGTGTGTGTGTGTGTGTGTGTGTGTGTGTGTGTGTGTGTGTGTGTGTGTGTGTGTGTGTGTTCTATCTTCCTATCTGTCTATTTCAAGCACAGAGGGACTAGGGGAGCAGGAGGGGGGGGCTATATCAAAGGACTTGCTATCACCAGCCACGCGACTTTGTTATTCCTGTTACACATGAGCCTATAGATACAGCAGCGGGGGTGGGGGGGGGGGCGCAATAGGTGTGGGTGGGTGGAGTAGTGGTAAGGGGGTGGGGGTGGGCATGTTGAATGGCCTTTCACAGCCACACGCGACTGTTCTCTTTGTGTACACCACGGGCATAGGCAGAGCAGGGGTGCGTGCGTGTGTATGTATGTGTATGTGAGAGAGATAGAGAGAGAGAGAGAGAGAGAGAGGAGAGAGAGAGAAAGAGAGAGAGAGAAGAGAGAGAGAAAGAGGGAGTGAGAGAGTGCGCGAGCGCACCCGCGCGCGCGCGCGCGCGCGTGTGTGTGTGTGTGTGTGTGTGTGTGTGTGTGTGTGTGTGAAGTGTGCGTGTGGTGTGTGCAGTGCTTTTGTGCGTCGTGTGTGTGTGTTCGTGCGTGTGTGTGTGCGTGTGCGTGTGCGTGTGTGTGTGGTGCGTGTGCGTGTGTTGTGGTGTGGGGGGAGGAGTTGGTGCGCGCGCGCGCGTGTGCGTGTGTGTGTTGTGTTGTGTGGACGGGGTGGGGGGGGGGGGTGGGGGGGGGGGGGGGGGGGGGGGGGGGGGGGGGGGGGGGGGGGGGGGGGGGGGGGGGGGGGGTGGGGGGGGGGGGGGGGGGGGGGGGGAGTGGGAGCGGCCTGGTAGGACGGAGATGGATGAAGTGGGGGTAAGGTGAGGGACGGGCATGTCAACAGACTGCCTGTCACCCAGCTGCACGCGACTTCACTGTGCATTCTACATTCCGGATCTCTGGATCTTCAACAGGGATGGGACGGGGAGGGGCGCGAGGGGCGGAGAGGGTGGAGGGGAGGGGTGGGGGGGGGGGTTATGCTAAAGAATACCCATCACAGCCACCACCTTTGCTGTGCTGTCCTTTTTTTTTTCCCCCCCCCTCATTCGCACCTGTATATCTTGAGGTGGGTGGGGTGGGGGTGGGGGGTGGGGGGAGGGGGTTATGCTCAATCCCATCCACACACACACCACGTTTTTGTTGTTTCTGTTGTTGATGTAGTAGGGGCCTGCGGATCGTACAGCCTGACAACGACAGCCACAGGCGGGTTTTGTTTATAGGCGTCCGAACACAAGGTACATATACCCACACACATTCTCTGTCTCCTGTCTGTCTGTCTGTCTGTCTGTCTCACTCACTCACTCGGGCTCCACACACACACAATCACACACAAACACAAACACAACACACACACAACACCCAAAGAAAGAAGAAGAAAGAGACAGAAAGACTGTCTATCTCTCTGTCTTTGTCTGTCTTCTGTCGGTCTCCCTCTCTTCTCTCTGCACCTCTCGTCTCTCCTGTCTGTGTCTCTCTCTCTGGTCTCTCTCTCTCTCTCCTCTCTGATCTCTCTCTCTCTCAAAAAAAAAAAAAAATAAAAAAAAAAAAATCAGAGTTCTCTGTGTGTGTGCGTGTGTGTGTGTGTGTGTGTGTGTGTGTGTGTGTGTGGTGTGTGTGTTGTGTATGCGTGCACGTGTATGTTGCCTGTGTGTGTGTGTGTGTGTGTGCCATGTGCCTCTGTGTGTGTGTGTGTGTGTGTGGTGTGTGTGTGTGTGTTGTGTGCGCGCGCTGCGCGCGCGCACATGTTGCGTAAGAGACCGAGTGGGAGATAGAGACTGACAGAGAGAGAGAGAGAGGGAGAGAGAGAGGCAGAGAGGACACACTACACAGACACCCCCCCCCCCCCCCCCCCCACACACACACAACACACACACACACACGGCAGGCGTGAGTGTAGTAGGAGGACGCAGCAGACAATAGACGGAGAAGGCGACGTCACAGTGGAAATACCGTTCAGAAGACCGCCTCAGACCCTGCACACCATCCCCCCCCCCCCCCCTCCCCTCTCCCACCCCCCCCCCCGCCCCCCCCCCCCCCCCCCCCCCCACCCCCCCCAGTCTGAGCTGTGAAGCCGTACGTATACATTTGTGTGTATGTAATATGTGACCTGTGTCGTCCCTCGCCGGCTTTCAATCCAATCCCCCCCCCCCCCTCTACCCCCCACCCCCACCCCCCACCCTCCCCCGGGTCAGCCCCACAAGGGAATGACAGGAAGACACCACTACCCCCCCACCCCACCCCTACCCCTTAGCCCCACCCTACTCCACTCCCAAACAGTTCTGTTCTCATCACCCCTATCCCCAATATCCAAGTCCACCCCCACAGTCGCTATCTCTGTCTGCCGGTCTGTCTGCCTGTCTCTGTCTGTCTGTCTGTCTCTCTCTCTCTCTCTTACCCCCTCCCCTATTCCCCATGTGAACGGGCTTTATAAACTTATCACACACACACACACACACACACACACACACATACACACACAGTAGATAGATAGATAGATAGATAGATAGATAGATAAATGTGTGTGTGTGTGTGTGTTGTGTGTGTGTGTGCGCGCGCGCGCGCGCAAACACACACGCATTATATGACTGCACACACATACATACACACATGCGGGCCCGAACACACGCACGCACGCACAGAGTCTATGCACACACACACACACACACACACACACACACACACACACACACACACAACACGCACGCACGCACGCACGCGCATGCACGCACAGAGAGAGAAAAAAGAGAGAGTCTACACACACACAACACACACACACACACACACACACACACACACACACACACACACGTTATAAACATTCAAGGTTTGGGGCATACTGCCCAGTGCCCTATGTGAATATGTTTTAAAGGTGTAACTGAATTGGACAAAAAATATGCGGGGGAAAGGACGGGAAAAGAACAGCACCATCAAATTTTTGAAAATGAGATGGGGGTGGGGTCTGGGTTGGAGGGGGGAAGGGTGTAACCGAGGAGAGAGGGGGGGGGAGAGAGAGAGGGAGAGAGAGGGGTGGGAGAAAGATAGAGTTAGAGGAGTGAGGACAAAAGAGACAGAGAGAGAGAGAGAAGAGAGAAACAGGGAGAGGAGGAGGGGAGACGAGAGAAGAGCGGGAGAGAGAGAGAGGGGAGAGAGAAAGAGAGAGAGAGACAAGTAAAAGGGAGAGAGGAAAGAGAGAGAAAGGTAAAGAGGGAGAGAGGGAGGAGGGATGGAGAGAGAGAGTGAGAGAGAGAGTGGGGTTGAGAGTGAGAGAGAGAGAGAGACAGAGACAGAGAAAAGAGACTAAGAGAGACAGAGAGAGAGACAGAAAAAGCGAAGAAAGAGGAAGAAGGGAGAAAGGAGACAAAGAGAGTGAGAGGGGAGACAAAAGACAAACAGACAGA
>JADBJO010008788.1:22500-33346 GCA_016801955.1 Conus betulinus
TCGCTCTTCTCTCTCTCTCCATCTCCATCTCTATATCTCTCTGTTAGCTCTCTCTTTTCTCCCCTCCCCCCCCCCCTCTCTCTCTCTCTCTCTCTCTCTCTCTGTATCTCTCCTCTGTATCTCTTTCCTCTTTTTCTCTCCCCTCTGTGTGGGTGTGTGTGTGGTGTGTGTGTGTGTGTGTGTTGGTGTCTCTGTCTGGTCTCCCTCTGTCTCTGTTTGTCCTCTGTTCTCTCTCTCTCTCTCTCTCTCTCTCTCTCCACCCCCTGCAGGTCCCTCGCCGACCCACACCTCCTACCTCTTTCCCCCTCCCCCTGAAGTCTCTGTGTCCCTCGTCACGCTGTCCCCTTGTGTTGCCCAAGGTTCTTTTACAAAAAAACAAACAACAACAACAACAAAACTTTTGAGGGTTGGGCGGAGGGGGCAGTGGGGAGGAGATATCACTTCTCTTTCTTTCTTTCTTTCCTTTTTTTTCTTCTTTTTTTTTTTTTTTTTTTTTTTTTTTTTGGGGGGGGGGGGGGTGCGCGTAAGGGGACTGGGAGGGGGATATAAATGAAGGACGGGGATAGAGTGTTACAAGTGTAAGTGTAGACGAGTTGTGGCAGTTCGCTTCGGTCTTCAGTACCTCTTGTTGTTTTGTTAACAGTTGACTCATTATGGAGAATTTCCAAGGAACACCAACAGTTAATGCAAAAAAAAAAAAAAATCAGCTTTCCTTTGAAAAAGCACAGACGACGAGGCAACAAACCAAACAAACCAACCAAAAAAAAAAAAAACGCTTGGTGAATGACATAAGCATTTATCTATTCTAAATATACCAACTATATTGAATGGCCCGGTTTTGTTGAAGGCTGGCTAGTTGGTTGATGAAGGGTTGGCTAGTTGGTTGATGAAGGGCTGGCTAGTTGGTTGATGAAGGGCTGGCTAGTTGGTTGATGAAGGGCTGGCTAGTTGGTTGATGAAGGGCCGGCTAGTTGGCTGATGAAGGGCCGGCTAGTTGGCTGATGAAGGGCCGGCTAGTTGGTTGATGAAGGGCCGGCTAGTTGGTTGATGAAGGGCTGGCTAGTTGGTTGATGAAGGGCTGGCTAGTTGTTGATGAAGGGCCGGCTAGTTGGTTGATGAAGGGCTGGCTAGTTGGTTCGTTGCTGGCTGTTCACTTGGGTTTCGGTTTTGTAGTACGTGTGCATGCGTGCGTGTGCGTGTGTCTGTGCGTGCGTGCGTGCGTACGTGTGTGCGTACGTGTGTGCGCGTGTGTGTGTGTGAACTGCTTCACGATTGATAGGAAGAAAGTCTGTTCCTCATACTTCATCTTGTGGTAAGTCCTACAGGAAACGAAAAAGAGACACCCGGAGGGCGCGGGTGGGGCCCAGAGAAGTGCTGTCCTCAACTGCCGAACAAACCAGCTGGGAGCAACCCTGCACCACCCCAGTTGGAAGCCTGGGCTGTGTTCACATAGGGTGCAGGCACAACACAGGGCATTCCATTAACACGTGAAGGGACATGGCTGCTCCCTGGCTGATGCCTGTTGTGAAATGGCCACTGGGTGTGACCCGACAAAGCCTGCACGGGAGCCTTCCCATGGGTGTGTACCAGCCCATGGTTCACGACTGCAGAGTTTCATCTTGTGGGAAGTCCACAGAGACCGCCGTCAATCCTCTGTCACAGCCCCTGTGTGTGTTAGGTTTCGTCCACTGTTTGGGAGCGCGCCACAAACATACCTCTATGTTGAGGAATTAAGCCAGAGTTTTTTTTGTTTTGTTTTGTTTTGTTTTTACAGCCCTCCTGTCTACCCCTCGCGATCCCGCCCCCTTTTCCCTTCCCCCTCTTCCCTTTCTTGTCAGTCCACCACCACCATCCCACCCCTTCCCCTCTCCTTAACCGATCCCGACGCTCTTCGTCACGGGTTTTGGCGATATGCCTAGCTGCTTTTGTGACGAACAAAAAGCTACTCCTTCGTCTCTCTAGTCCTATCAAGTATCGCCCCCGTCTTTCAACATTCATCTGCTCCCCCTCCTCCACCCCCCACTCCCCCATTCATCCTCCTTCTGTCTTAGTCGCGTGTCTCTGTCACCCCCCCCCCCCCCCACCCACCCCCGTCACCCCCACACCCCCCCCCCTCTTTTTTTTTGTAAGTAAGGTCACACACGAAAACACACACCACACACACACACACACACACACACACACACACATACACACACATAAGCACGCACGCACGCACATGCACACACACACACACGCGCGCGCGCGCGCGCGCGCGCACATACACACACACACACACACAACACACAACACACACACACGGCACGCACGCACGCACGAAGGAAAGAGGGAAAGGGGGGGGGGGGGGGTGGAGAGTCATGAATCTGACGACTACTAAGCGAAATCAAGAACTACTTGAGGAGGCAGAATGCACCTGGAAGGGGGGGGGGGGGGGGGGGGGGGGGGGGACTTTGCACCAACCACACACCAGCCTGTATCTGGTCCAAACCACTGACTGCCCCACTGAGAAGATGCTGCCTCTCAACACCTTTCTCTTTCTTGAGAAAGACTGTCTCACCGCTGGAGACATAGACATCCAGCCCAAGAACAGGGGATATAACACTTTTGTGACGATTAAGTAAGCTGAAGACCTTGAACCACGAACCATGACAAGATCAAAAGCACGTGATACTCGCCAACAACCCCTATGACCCCCACTCATCTTCTACTCATTTCGTTGCCAGGCACACCCACACAACACCGCAACTCGGCGCTCTGCACTGGGCACGTGCACAAACGTCTTGACACGTCCACAGAACTCCACACTGGTGAGTCTGCAGGGGGCCTGTGTGGTGTACAGCCCCCCAGGACTATGGAGCACCTCCTGCAGGACTGCCCCACCACACCAGCACCTCCGTGCAGAGACCTGGCCTGCAGACGCATCGATGACGGAGGAGCTCTGTGGATCTCTGGAGAGCCTCCGCCGTACAGCAGCCTCCGTCGCCTCTGGGAGTGAACCACAAAGAAGAAGAACCACAGCCGGACCACAGTCATCACCGTGCTGTCCTCTTTGCAGTGAGAGAAACAGTAGGTCTGACATTCTCAATGACCTCCGTTGCCATTTAATATGGTTTATCATTATCGATGATGAACAGACTTTAGCACAAGCACTGAACTGAACTGTTCTTTCCGTAAGCACAACAACCGCCTTCCCACCCACAACCTCCTGAACGGAACTACCGATGGACAGATGGGTGTGTCTTCCGTGTACGAACAAACAAGCCTGGTTACATTGATGAGGCTTCCTCTTGCAACACGAAGACCACGAGGCCTTGCTGGTGCATGAACAAACCTCAGCAACGTTCTCCAGAATGTCCATGCCAGTGTCTTCAGAGTTGTGGAGGAAGCTAGTTGCTAAGTCTTCTCTGGCGCCCCGACGGTCTTCAAGATAGGCGATAGGTGACAGTTGTCTTCAAGGTTGCTACAAGGCCTTCCCCATTAATCCGTCACAGACTCCGTCTGTGACGCAAGACTGAATAGGGAGGGAAAGGAGGGGAGAGGGGTGGGAATCGACGATAGAATGTGTGACGTCAAAACTCCAAACGGGAGTAGTCAGTCAAGCCGCTCTGAGCTAGGTGGCGTATAACGTGGATGTTGACAGACAGCCTTAACATCATCGTCTGTTGGTAATGGAACAAAGGCGGACAGAGGGACGCAGAGAAGGGAATGGGAGGAAAGAGGGGAGGGTGAAGACGGGCATCGCAAATGACGTCAAACTGATAACGCCAAGAACCACCACTCTCATTGGCAGAGACGAATGTCACAGCAGGAGACGACGGAACGAAGTAGACCCATGGCTGTAAGGTAATGTTGCTCATAGCCCAGCCGACTGCAAAGGGCCATATAAGGGCCGACGCCACGTTGAAGTCTACTCACAAGTCATTATAAAAAACAAACGAACAAAACAAAAAAGTAATTCACACATTCACAAGACCGTTTAAAATACACCTAAAAACACATCGGAAAATTCGTTTAAAAATCTTTCTTCCGTAAAATCTTAGATGAGATATACAAAAAACAAAAACAAACAAACAAAAAAACTTATCTCTTTCAGAAATTCAAAGATCACACATCGGGGGGGGGGGACATCTCTTAACAAGATTTTCATGGAGTCTGCTGTAAAGTGTTTTATGTCTCACGTCATGCAAGTCCCAACACTAAAGAATGTTTTCATTGTGAGTGGTACGCGACACGGAATGCACCACAGAGCTTCTCCGCCGTTAAGATGATAAGAATGGGCATAAAACGAGTGGCCTTCATGCAAACGGCACAGAACTGTTTTCTTCTTTACGGCCGCCTGGGGAACATGGTACAAACTCTTTCAGGTTTGGAGGGATTTTGAACAGTTTGTTGTCCGTCTGCGAGTTCCATTCCCCTTGCCAGAGGTCTTCGACATAAGCCTGAGCTCTGGGGTTTCAGATCAGCGTGAGGGATAGACAGTCTGCTCAACTCTTCTTCTTTGTACTCTTGACAAGTTGATCAACAGTCTTGTTGCCTCAAATGCTGGGAAACCCCAAGCAAAAGCAAAACCCCGCCCTGACATGGCGGCTGGATCGGTGCACACACACACACACACGCACACACGCACGCAAGCGCGCGCTCGCGCGCGCGCGCAACACACACACACACACACACACACCACACACACACAGCACACACACTCGCACACACACACACACACACACACACACACAAAAAGAGAGAGAGAGAGAGAGAGAGAGAGAGAGAGAGAGAGAGAAATCAATGGATCTGTTTACATTCACACGTTCTCTGTCAGTGCATGGTTTGTTTACAGTCATTTACACGTACGCTGGCACTTCGAGTGCGGGTAAACTCTCCAGACGGCCACCGTGTCCTCCTCAAACATTATGAGCTTGCCCAATGTGTGGGGTAGCAGCTGCTATTAAATGCCAGAATTACGAGGGACCGCACTCTTCAAAACCACACTTTCGTTTTCATTATGCAATGCGTGGGAAGCAGACTGTCGTTGAACGTCGCATTCGTCCATGAAGGGTTTGATCACTTTGGGGGACAGAGAGGAGAGAGAGAGAGAGAGAGAGAGAGAGAGAGAGAGAGAGAGAGAAAGAGAGAGAAAGTAGTGGCGTAGAGACGATACATTGTACAAAAAATACAAAAGAGAGACAGAGACTGTTAGAACAAGGCAAAATTCTGGCGAAAGGCATGTGTGTGTGTGTGTGTGTGTGTGTGTGTGGTGTGTGTGTGTGTGTGTGTGTGTGTGTGTGTGTGTGTGTGTGTGGTGAGAGAGAGAGAGAGAGAGAGAGAGAGAGAGAGAGAGAGAGAGAGAGAGAAAGAGAGAGGCGCTATATGCAGACAGGCAGACGCACACACGGACAGGACAATCTGACAAAGGACTGAGAAAGAGAGACAAGCAGGCAAGGGGGAAGCAGACAACTAAGAGAGCGAGAGAGAGAGAGAGAGAGAGAGAGAGAGCGAGAGAGAGAGAGAGAGAGAGAGGAGAGAGAGAGAGAGAGAGAGAGTAAAAGCGAAAGGAGATAAAGTGCCGAAACAGATAATGCCTACTTACACACACACACACACACACACACACACACACACACACAACACACACACACACACACACACACACACACCACACACACACACACACACCACACATACACACACACACACACCACACACACACACACACACACACGAAAAGAACAGACAGAAGGAGAGGTAGACAGACAGACGGACAAATGTGTGTGTGTTGTGTGTGTGTGGGGGGGGGGGGGGGGGGGATGTGGTGGTGTGTGTATTTGAAATGGCCCCACACCCAAAACTTGCCACGGCTATGTATAGGATCTAATAATAGCAGGATCACGCCTACTGCTAACTGGTGTTTAAAAAATAACGAAAAAAAAAAACTTAAATGAATATCGACACGGATCTAGTATGTGTGTGTGAGTGTGTGTGTGTGTGTGTGTGTGTGTGTGTGTGTGTGTGTGTGTGTGTGTGTGTGTGTGTGTGGTATGTCTGTGTATGTCTGTGTATGTCTGTCTGTCAGTCCTCTCTGTCTGTGTGAGTGTATGTGTGGGTGTGTATGGGCGTATGTGGGAGTGTATACGTCTCTCTCTCTCTCTCTCTCTCTCTCTCTCTCTCTCTCCTCTCTCTCTCCTCTCTCTCCTTTCGCCTCTCTCTCTCTCTCTGTCTGTGTGTCTTCCTGCCTGTCGGTATGTACCGGTATGCATGTGCGTATGTGAGAGTATATGCCAGTCTCTGTCTGTCTGTCTGTCCTCTCTCTCTCTGTCTGTCTGTCTGTCTGTCTGTCTGTCTCTGTCTCTCTCTCTCTCTCTCCTCCTCTCTCTCTCTCCTCTCTCTCTCTCTCTCTCTCTCTCTCTCTCTCTCTCCTCTCTCTCTCTCTCTCTCTCCGCCTCTCTCTCTCTCTCTCTCTCTCTGTGTGTGTGTTGCAAATGTGTGTGAGTGAGTGTTAGTGTGTGTGTGTGTGTGTGCGTGCGTGCGTGCGTGCGTGCGTGCGTGCGTGCGTGCGCGCGCGCGCGTGTGTGTGTGTGTGTGTGTGTGTGTGTGTGTGTGTGTGTGTGTGTTAGTGCACATGTATCTATACATGTCGGCTATTACGCGTTATCTCCTTGTCCGCGCACATGTGTGTGTGTGTGTGGTGTGTGTGTGTGTGGTGTGTGTGTGTGTGTGTGGTGTGTGTGTGTGTGTGTGTGTGTGTATGTGTGTGTGTGTGTGTGTGTGTGTGTGTGTGTGTATGCGTGTTCGTGTGTGTGTGTGCGTGCGTGCGTGCGTGCGTGCATGCGTGCGTGCGTGTGTGTGGTGTGTGTGTGTGTGTGTGTGTGTGTGTGTGTGTGTGTGTGTGTGTGGCGTGCGTGTGTGTGTGTGTGTGCACAGGCGCACGCGCGCGCGCGCTCGCCTGTGTGTATGTGTGTATGTGTGTACACATGCACGAGGCATGTACGCGTTCTAACGGCCGCGATCTATACAGCGAATGATGAATACTGGCAGCGCAAGGCACCAGCGCACCTGTTCCTCTCCTCTACGAGTAGGCTAGGATAGAAACTCTTCAATAGGGACTGTGGATAAGTGGGAACGTGACAAGGAATCGACGTGTTAAAGCGAAGTATACCTAACAGCCTACCCGTATTATGCACTATTACACACCACGGCCGCCACCCGGAGGCTTTGGGACACAGTGAAGGGTGCAGGGCACCGGGTAGTGTGTGTATGGGTGTACACAATGACAAAGAGAAAAAAAAATCAGAAATGGGGGCAAAACACACAAAAAGGGAGGTAATCTATGCACATTTGGCTTCGCGTTTGTATGAGCACGGAGTCTGGGTGTGGTGGCTACATTATGCGGAGATCCGGAATGAACGATGTGAGATAAAGACATTACGAGAACTTGTGAGATGAGAGCCGAGAAGAAGAAGAAGAAGAAGAAGGGAGAAGGAGAAGAAGAAGGGGAGAAGGGGGAAGGAGGAGAAGAAGATAACATTGTGATGGTAAGGAGGAGGAGGAGGAGGAGGAAGTAGTAAGGCGAAGAAGGAAAAAACAAAGATGTCCCTCTGTGTGTGTGCGTACGAATGTGGAATATAATCATTTATTTATATAGCGCCTATCCTCGGTCACAGACCAAGCTCTAAGCGCTTTACAATAAACACACTACCTCACTCACTCAACAGGCTGCCTACCCAGGTAGAGCCGGCCGAGAGCAACCTACTGGCGCTCATTCAGTCGTTTCCCGTACCATTCAAATATCAGTCACTCATTTTCATTTATCTCATTTATTCCTCCAGTTTCTCACATAGGATGCATGCGATGTTTTTATACGTGTCCTCCATTTCCACCGGTACACGATGGCACACGATAACAGTAAGTGACAATTTTTTGTGGCTTGGTAAGAAATACCAGGCGGCTATCTTCAATCTACATCAATTTTGCCAGGGCTGCGGGGAACCCCCCTGCTCTTTTCGATTTTCAACTGCCGTGGTTTCTTTAACGTGTGCAGGGGGCCAGGAAGGGCACACATGGGTCTGACTCGCTTATAGTCCCCATTGACGTTCAGTTCGATTTGTTATTCAAACTGGGAAAGAAAGGGCGAGAAAGGCAGGGCTCGAACCCACGCATTTCCCACACGTTGGATTGGCAGGCGAACGTCTTAAACCACTTTGCCACCTTTCTTCCTAATGAAAGTGAATGTGTGTCTATATCAGTACGAATGAAGAAGTGTGTGTATACGTATGTTTACACGTGTATGTATGTGTGTACATATTTAAGCTCTAGAAAGTAAATGTGTAAACATGTGTGAACAAGCGCGCGAGAGTGAGTTTGTATGTGTGTGTGTGTGTGTGTGTGTGTGTGTGTGTGTGTGTGTGTGTGTGTGTGTGTGTGTGTGTGTGTGCGTGCGTGCGCGCGCGCGCTTCCTTGTCCAGTCATGTCAGGTGCGTGACGTCATTTTGAGAAAGAAACGCGAGAGAAGAGATTAGACTGGAATGTCACACATGTATGTGACAACACGTCAGTACGCGGATTGTTTGTTTGTTTGTTTCAGGGCTTTTTGTGTTTCTTTCGTTGGTTTTGTTTTGTTTTGTTTTTGTTTTCAGCTTTCAAAAAACGTGTGCTCAAGTAACGTTTGTGGATATGACGTTAGGTGTCAGAGGCATTTTGTTTTGTTTTGTTTTTTGTTTTCAGCTTTCAAAAAACGTGTGCTCAAGTAACGTTTGTGGATATGACGTTAGAAGTGTCAGAGGCATGAACCAAAGGTTAGTTGTTGTGTGTGTGTGTGTGTGTGTGTGTTTGTGTGTGTGTGTGTGTGTGTGTGTTCGTGCAGTTCGTATGTGCGAATGTGTATGTATGTGTCTCTGCATGTGCATGCGTGTATGCATATGTATTGCCAATGGTGGTGTGCCATATAAAGAAGAACTACACATTCACGTCACACATTACATTCACACATTTTTCTTTCAGCTGTTTGGAAGAATCTTGCTCCAGAATCAACAAGGAATCTACTTTGTTTTCCATATCGAAGCAATTCCCTTCCCTTCAATTCGAACTGACGTTGCCCTGAGGCAAATATTAGTCTGGCACACGTGTATGCAGGAGACACAAGGACCGAGCACGATAGCTACCGAGCGAAAAAAAAAAACCGGAAAGTTCCATAACTATCCTGATTTACAGCCCCGAACTGAGCGAGCTATATACATGCAGGTGCCACACAGTAAGTGCCAAACCGAACTCCCCTTGAACCGTCGATCTTGAACATACCCACGCATTGCACACAGAAAGAACGGGGGGGGGGGGGGGGGGGGGGGGGGGGGGGGGGGGGTTGGGGGGTGGGAGGGGGGGGGGGGACAGGGGGGGTGGGGGGGGGGGGGGGGGGGGGGGGGGGGTATACACCGTACACGTACACACACCCACACACACACACACAGAGGGGCGTAGGGGAGGGGGTAGCCTCGCTACGATCACGACGAATGCACATCTTGCACGCTCAGTTAGTTGTCTGTGTAGCCGATTGACAAGGATCCGTTTGACCCCATAAAGCGATGGGCGAAATGAAGGCTGGAGGAGAGAGTAGGTGATTGATTTGGCGTTTTGCCGGGAGACAGGTTTTCCAAGCTTTAAAGATTTTCCATGGAGACGAAGCCAGAGGATAAGTGATCCTCCCGCCTTTCTCTGTTTCGTTTCATTGCTCATATCAAAGGCTCATCTCGTGATGTATGACCTGTGTCGTTTGGAGGTGAGGCGGGGGGAGGGGTGGGGGGGGGGCAGGGGGGGGGGGGGGGGGGGGGGGGGGGGGCGGGGGGGGGGGGGGGGGGGGGGGGGGGGGGGGGGGGTAGGGGGGTCAGGGTCACGGGGGTGGGGTGGGGGGGGGTGGGTGGGGGGTGGGAGGGGTCTGATTTAGGGGGGGGGGGGGGGGGGGGGGGGGGGGAAGGGGGGGGTGGGGGGGGGGGGGTACCGGCGCGTAGGGGGGGGGGGGGGGGGGGGGGGGTGGGGGGGGGGGGGGGGGTAGTCCCCGTGGGGGGGGGGGGGGAGGGGGGTCCGGGTAGGGGGGGGGGGAAAGGTGAAAAGGAGAACCCGCGTAGGGGGGCGCGTAGTTGCTTTCGGGGTGGGGGGGGTAGGGGGGGGGTGAGAAAGGAAGGAGGGAAGGTCGCCCGGCCCGTTAGTCGCGTGCAGGGGGGGAAGGAGGGGTGGGGTGGTGGAAGGAGGGGAAAGAATTGGGGTGGGGGGTGAAAGAGACGTTCAATATTTCCTTCTGTCGTCTCTGTTGTCTCCTCCTATTGTTAATATTTGTTCGTGTCTGTTGTTGTTGTTGTTGTTGTTATATCGCTGTTTTGTTGTTGTGGTTTTGTATTTTTAAAATTTTTATTTTTCCATTTTCTTGTATTATTCCCCCATTTTCATTTTTTTATCCCCTCTCAACCTCATTTTTCTCTTTCCTTTCTTTTTATTGAAAAGCTGGGCCCTCCCTCCTCCGATTTTTCACTCTCCTCCCCTCCCCCCTCCCCCCCCCCCCCCCCCCCCCCCCGGTGTTGTTGTTGTTTATAAGTGGCCAACCCATTAAAGAAAAAAAAAAAGAAACGAAGCTTAACCTTGATGCATATAACAAAACAGGACCAGTAGATTATATCTACAAATAACGCTTTCGTTGGTGTTAAAATCAATTAAAACAGTGCATGTTAAAAAAAAAAAACAAAAAAACAAAAGTGAAAAGCTAAAAATAATTTCCATTCGTTCGACTATCGATGTAAAGAATAGCAACGTATGAAAAAAAGGGCGTGGACGCGAAAACGGTCCAACGACAGAGAGGAGAGAGAGGGGG
>JADBJO010008788.1:37136-39636 GCA_016801955.1 Conus betulinus
CACGTGTTATAACCCGTTACTCAGATCAATCGATCGCTTGATATCGATCAGTGACTATTGAGCAGGTCGGCAGGCTGGATGGAGGGGGGGAGAGAGAAAGAGAGAGAATGGAGTCCTTTGAGAGAGAGAGAGAGAGGGCCTGGGCCAAACCCGGGGAGGGGGGGGGGGGAGTGGGGAGTGGGGGGTGTCTCTCCCACCTGAGGACTTTAGTGATTGTGGTGTGACAACGGCACGATACCTGGTCTACAGTCAGCAGACGGCTGCCTAACCCTTTCTTTCGTTCAGCCTGGTGCTACTAATACTTTCTCCTACATTCTCCTACTTTTCTGCTGCTGCTTCCTCCTACTTTTCACTCATTCCACTTTTGTTTGTTTGTTTCGTTTGTTGTTTTTTTTTTTTAACTCCTTGCCATTTTCTCTTCTTTTTTAAATTTGGTTTGTTTGGGTTTTTTGGTTTTTGTGATTGTGAGTGGTGTGTGCGTGGTGTGTGTGTGTGTTGTTGGGTTTTTTTGTTTGTTGTTGTTGTTGTTGTTGTTGTTGTTTTGGGGGGTTCCCCGACAATAATTGCTTAGTCGCTGAGCCGGCGTGAGTGAGCTGTCCCTCCGGGAGGTCGCCACCACGTCCGTCCAACGACAGTCCCCATGGACCCGCCGATACCGGTGACCCCGACGGAACCAAACCAAGGCCACAGACGTGGAGAGGACATCGAAACTGAGGTCACCATGAGAGCAGGGCATGAAGGGCGACAGAATTTGAGGAATTTTTTGTAATGCTGATCAATGAGAATGAGGATGATTAAGATGATGCTACGGATTTTCCATTTCGGTCTGAGACTACATGACACTACATGACTCTACGCTTCCTTTCATAATATATCCCGGCGTCAAACCAGGCCCGAGAGATACAGGCACCTGCAGTGTTGGTCAGGAAATTTTGAGCAACACTCTCAGAAACGCATCCATTAGTGGATGAAATTTCGACTGTGTAGTCCCCGTCTTCCCAGCTGAGTCCGCAGCAAACTCAAACTCTGGGTAGGCGCCGGTCAGGGCAGAAAAAACCCACATGACTCTGATGTGATTCGAACCCACGACCTCCCAGCCGGGAGTCCGCGACGACGCTAACCACTTCGCCACGCCGGCTGGTTTCCTTCTTTCCTCGTTACTATTTTCTAACTTTCTGTTTTTTTTTTCCCCCTACCTTCTCTTGTTTTTCTCAGTTTCCTTCTACCAATTCTAACCTACCTTCTCGTCCAACTTCCTATTTTCTCCTACCATTCTCTGCTTTTATTCCATTTACTTCCCGCTTTTTTTCCTAACATCAATCATCATACTTCTTCATATTACCATTATCATCATCATCATCATCATTGTTATTATTATTACTATTATTGTTATTGTCGTCGTTATGATGGTCATCTTTATTTTTTCTTTCTTTCTTTCTTTCTTTTGCCAGTTAACAGTGTACAGTTAACCGATTACGTGCCTGAGTGACAAATGTGCCACTCTTGTGTTGACATTGGCGCACTGTCCTCTTTTTAGCGCACTTGCAAACTCTGATTACTTGATTTCAACAAAAGAAAAGGAGGGGGGGGGGGGATGTGTTATCGTTAAACAACTAGTCTTTCTCACCAGATCAAAAAAAAAACGCCGTAACCTCGGCAGGTCACCAGCTCACCAGCACCCGTGGGTTAGTTCCACACAGACCGACTTCCCACAGACCGTGCGTTCCGGAGGGAAAGGGAGATTAACGGGTCCCATTGAAACGCTCGAATGTTCACTTTGAGATTCCGCGATAAGCAGAGATCGATCAATGGATCAGCAGAAGGCGGGCGTTTCTGTTTAAACAAGGTTAAAGGCTGACAACGCACAAGGAGAGGGGCACCTGGTGCGGGCCGGCCGTGGTGGTCGGTTCGGCTGTAAGAGCATTCTTGTGACAGTATGAGGGTGTCATCCAATCATAAGGTTTTGTTTCGTCTCATCTCATCGGAGATTCACAGTGATGAAATGAAACGGGAGGTGAACCAGAGATAGGGGGCTGCTTTTTTTTTTTTGTTTTTTCCTCTTTTGTCATCTCTCTTTGCTATATACATCAGTATGAGTGTTGAACAGCTCACTGTAAAAGGCATCTAAAGCCGCAAAATCTGAGTATATGGGAGTCAACAAAAATAAAATAAAATAAATAAACAAGCAAAAAAAATCTCTCTTCCTCTCTCTCCTCTCTCCTCCTCTCATTCGGGTCTGTGTGGGAATGTGTGTGTTGGTGTGGGTGTGTGTGTGTGTGTGTGTGTGTGTGTGTGTGTGTGCGCGCGTCGCGCGCACACACACAAGAGCCGTATCAAGCAATTGTTTCTTCGTTTCTTCTTGTTCTTTCGTTTGTTTCTTTTGTTTGTTTTTTGTCTAGATCTTTTCTGTGCCACCCGCCCCCCCCCCCCCCCCCCCCCCCTCCCCCCACGGCCTCCCCAACACCGCCCCCCCCCCCCTTACCGCTGGTGCCAAGCATGC
>JADBJO010008788.1:52136-54636 GCA_016801955.1 Conus betulinus
TCAGGATGTACGAACTGTGTCACTTTATTTTTTATAACGCTTTTACATTTAGAGAACTCGCAGTGTCTTGGGAATATGAGTCATTGATTTGTTTCTGGCCCTGTTCTGTTTTACGTGGGGTTATTGGTTCTTGTTATGATTCTTTTTCCTGTATGCGTTTTTGCTCAGTGTGCTTGTTTGTGTGTCTTGATAAACTGCATGTATGATGTTCCCACACCCTTTCACAAGGGGCTGTGGCCTATTGTGAGTAAATGCGTCCGACTTCAACTCTCTCTCTCTGTGTATGTGTGCGTGCGGTGTGTGTGTGTGTGTGTGTGTGTGTGTGTGTGTGTGTGTGTGTGTGTGTGTGTGTGTGTTGTGTCTGTGTTCTGTCTGTCTGTTTCTCTGTCTGTCTGTCTGTCTACCTACAGTTTTTTGTTTTTGTTTTTTTTTTTTTCCCGTTTCTTATTGTGTGTCGATCCGTGTGTCCCCTTGTACGTTGCATTTGCCTCTGCAACCGTGAGAAACAAGTTTTTACTATATAGGTCCCCTTGCCTGCCTTGTACAGCTAGTTTTTTTTTTTTCAACTTCACAATAACCCCCCCCCCCCCCCCCCCCTCTCTCTCTCTCTCTCTCTCTCTCTCTCTCTCACGGGAAAAGTCCCCCATCCATATCCATGTAGACACACACACACACACACACACACACACACACACACACACACACACACACACACACACACACACACACACACACACACACACACACACACACACACACACACACACACACACACACACACTCACACACACACACACACACACACACACACACCCTGACGTCTCTCCCAACGCAGTCGAGATACAGAGAGGAAAAGCCAGACAAAATATAATGACCATAATCATTCCTCCTCCTGAGTGGTGGCCACAAAAGGTACACATACCATGGTCCTTTGTGGTGAAAGGTTTTCAAAGATAACTCTCGTGTGGGAAAAAAAGAAAACAGCACCTGGGCAGAACTGGATATTGCGGAGAGTGAGAGAGGGTTGGTGGTGGTGGTTGGGGGGGGGGGGGGGGGGGGGGTAGAAGAAACATTGAGAGTATGGAGGAAGAGAGAGGAAGGAGAGGGGGGGTAGTGGATGTAGGTAAAGAGGGGGTGGGGTAGGATGGGGGGTGTGGGGTGGTGGAGGTGGGTGGGGGTGGTGTATGGGGGGGGGGGGGGGGGGGCAGGGCAATGGGGGTCACAGTTATGGGAAATGGAGTCAAAACATCGCAGTCGACAGTCTGAATTCAAAAGTAACGAAAAGGGCAACGAAGGTGAAGTACATCGCTTTTGCGGTCACGGGTGATGGCGTCGTGCGGAGACTGAGTGTCTGTGTGAGACTGTTTGTTTTGTGTGGTTATCGACACCCCCCTCTCCCCCCCCCCCCCCCCCCCCCTTTCTCTCTCTCTCTCTCTCTCTCTCTGGTGGTGGTGGTGGTGTTGTTGTTGTTCTTCTTCTTTTTTTTCCTGAGGGGTGAGGTGTTGCGGAAACACTGTTTCAGTTGTTGTTTTTTTAACCCTCATTTAGAACAACTGTATGCCTACGAGCTGGTCTTCCCTCGATGGCGGAATATCCTGTAATCCTGGTGTGTTTTAAACGGTAAGAATGCTGCAGCACTACAAGTGGTATCCGACAGTGCAACGCCGACGATGCACCAGCACAACCGGCTGTATATATATATATATGTGTGTGTGTGTGTGTGTGTGTGTGTGTGTGTGTGTGTGTGGTGTGTGTGCGTGTACGTGTGTGTGTGCGCACGCGCGCGCGCGCGCGTGTGTGAGTGTGTGCGTGTATGAGTGCGTACGTGTGTGTGTGTGTGTGGTGTTGGTGTGCGTCTGTGTGTGTGTGTGTGTGTGTGTGTGTGTGTGTGTGCTCGCGTGTGTGTGAGTGTGCGTGCGTGCGTGCGTGCGTGTGTGTGTGTGTGTGTGTGTGTGTGTGTGTGTGTGTGTGTGTGTGTGTGTGTGTGTGTGTGTTTTACCCCTTCTATTTAGAATTGCAATTTAAGTCTCCTGCCACTGCCTTTGCCCCATACGTAAGCAAACACATCTGAACACACTGTAAGGACTTGCTTGTTGCTATTCACATTTTGCCGTTTGCTGTAAAGCTGTACGTCGCTGGACATCAGAAATACATGTATGTCAACCAGACAACCAGTTCTGTTTGTCCTAAACCAAACCACTAGCTCGGTTCTCAAGGCGGACTTTGAAGCTCCCTAGAGACTGCCAGTGAAGGAGTTTGATGTTGAGATTGTTATATCGGCTTCTTCTTTCACTCCCCAAGTTTCGTCTTAACCCCCATCCCCACCCCCTTCCAACCCCCCCCCCCCCCCCCCCCCCCCCCCCCCCCCCCATCAGCACTTAAATAATAGCCACGTCATTGCCTTAATCATGACGGAAGACTTGTCAGTCTGTGCACGCCCCCCCCCCCCCCCCCCCCCCCCCCCCAACCACCATCCCTATTTACTCGTTCAGCAACTTAA
>JADBJO010008788.1:72136-79636 GCA_016801955.1 Conus betulinus
TCAAAGACTTCCAAATGGCAACGAGTTCTGCACTAAATATGGAAAGATTTTTTTTACCAAGATTATAGAGTTTCTCTACAATTCAAATCTGGAATAGTAAAAGCACCACCAGCACCTGCCACATTATCGTCTAAAACTGAGCCATCGGTGAATATCTTCATATATAATTTCTGTAGTTTTTCTTCAGATGAACATTGACAAAATTTTCTAATTATAGAGGGCTCTTTATATATATATTTCATTGGACTGATATTAAAAGAGGCATGGTTTTTGCACCCACCTGGGAATTGGTGAGAAGGATGGTTTAGGAGCATGGTTAGTGATTTCAGAGTCTATGTTTTGATTGTAAATATAAGACTTAATAGATCTAGTTGCAAAGTGAAACGACTTTGCCCATGCAGGCGGAAATCTGAATAAATCTTAAATAAATGTCAGCGAACCGCCCAGAGAAACGTGGACAAACGAGTCACAAGACAAAACACAACACGTTTTGACCTCTTAGGTCTTCATCAGGTGAAACAAAACGAAAACAAATAACGAAAACAGAAGCGATCTGAAGCGATCAAAGCTAAGTGCATTTTCGTTATTTTTTTCGTTTTGTTTCACCTGATGAAGACCTAAGAGGTCGAAACGCGTTGTGTTTTGTCTGTGTGACTCGTATCTGTTTGTCCACGTTTCTCTGGGCGGTTCGCTGACATTTATTTAAGATTTATAAGACTTAATAGTCTGTGAATGATTGGATTTCCCGCGCTCGTTTAACAAAATCTACTGCAGATTTTAAAGATACCTAGTTTGTACAAACATTATTCAAGGTTAAGACTCTTTAAAGTAAATATTGAGGCAGATGCTTTTCTTAATTCTTCGAGAGGTAGTATTCTAGCTTCACTATAAGTTCCTAAGTAAGGACGCATGTGTGGGAACACCTAGAGCAAATGTATAAGCCTTGCGGTCAATACTTTGCAATTTATTCAAAAGATATTGCGGCGCGCTAAAAATTTTTAAAAATAAATAAATGAAAAAACGACTTCTTGGGCATAATAAGCCGTGAACGCACGAGAGCGGTTGCTAGAGCAGTTAAAGTTGTTGTATCTTGTCCCCACTTTTGTTTAGTTACGATCTTCAGAAAGTTTAAACTTTTTTTTTGGTTTTTTTTTTTTTTTGTTGCTGTTTTTTTTAATATAGTCCATCTGCTGATTCCAAGAAAGTTTAGAATTTATATATACACCTAAAATCTTTACAGATTTCACATACTGTAAGATAGAACCATTATAGTAAACACAGGGACGATTCTCTGGGTCTTACCCTGAATTGAATAGTAAATTTTTTTTTTTTTTTCAACAGAAAGAGATAGTTCATTTTCTAGGAGAGAAACTATTGGTTTATTTAGTTCATGTTGATATTTAAACCAGTATATAATGAAGTGATCGTGAAGGGGATTTTCGCTTCATGGTAACATGCATCCACAAACAAATGTCGTCCGCGAATTGCGCCAATACAACATCGTTAGATAAACCTTTGGTAAATCGTCCATTAGAATATTAAGCAAGATTGGTTAAAATCACAGATTCTTCGGGGTAATCCCATTTTCTAAAACCTTGGGGTTGAATATGTTGTGTTCAATTCTGTTTGAATTGTGTTTTTTTTTTCAAAAAAAAAAAAAGTTTGTATATAATTATACATGTTACCGTTCATACCAATATTTTTTTAGGTTGTACAAAAAGTCTTTTATGTCTCACATGTTCGTACGCTTTCCTTAAATAAAAAAGGGTGCTAGGATGTGTGTGTGTGTGTGGTGTGTGTGTGTGTGTGTGTGTGTGTGTGTGTGTGTGTGTGTGTGGTGTGTGTGTGTGAGAGAGAGAGGAGAGAGAGAGAGAGAGAGAGAGAGGAGAGAGAGAGAGAGTCTGTGTGTGTGTGTTGTGTTCGTCGTTCTTTAATTTATTTAACGTCTATCACCTAACAGTGATCTTAGACAGTATGTAAGTGTTATGTGTGTTGGTGTGTGTGTGTGTGTGTGGTGTGTGTGTGTGTGTGTGTGTGTGTGTGTGTGTGTGCATGTGATGTTTTTGGGTGTATGCATGCAAAAAGGTTGGGTTGTCGATTGAGGCGTTTAACTGGATCCAAAACTTTCAAAGAAACACTAAATAAGCAACTAACACCAAGATTAAGAAAATAACATAGACGTTAAAGTAAATGTCCAACTGGGCTCTTGATCAGTCCTTGAACAACTTCAAAAATGTCGATTCGTCAGAGATGATGTCTTCAAAAGACTGACATCGACGGTGTCTGTGTGTGTTGTGTGTTGTGTGTGGTGTGTGTGTGTGTGTGTGTGTGTGTGTGTGTGTGTGTGTGTGTGTGTGTGTGGTGTTTGAGAGACGAGAGGGTGTGTGTATGTGTGAGTGTGTGTGGGTGTGTGTGTGTGTGTTGTGTGTGTGTGTGTGTGTGTGGTGTGTGTGTGTGTGTGATACAGGCAGTCTGGGTGGGTGGTGGAGAGAGAGAGAGAGAAGGGAGAGAGAGAGAGATGGAGAGAGAGGAGAGGGAGAGAGAGGAGAGAGAGAGAGGAGAGAGAGAGATGAGAGAGAGAGAGGAGAACAAGTACGAACGAATGAACGAATATTATTTTCACCTCCAGCCAATCTTGGGGATTAAAAAAGGGAAGAATGTATAATTATGGAAAACCAGATAAGTACAGTGATAGACAGTTAAGAAATATTTCATTACATCCACATAACGGTGTGTGTGTGTGTGTGTGTGTGTGTGTGTGTGTGTGGTGTGTGTGTGTGTGTGAGAGAGAGAGAGAGAGCGAGACGAGAGAGGACAGACAGACAGACAGACAAAAGAAAGAGAGACAGACAGACAGAGAGACAGACAGACAGAAAGAGAGACAGACAGACAGACAGCAAGAGAGAGTCAGAGACAAAGAGAGACAGAGTGAATGCATTACGAAGCTTCTTGCGTTTAAGAATAAGTGTATCTGGTGATTTTAACTAAACCGGGGGGCAGCATTGTGAATTACACACACACACACACACACACACACACACACACACACACACACACACACACACACACACCAACTACCCTGCCCCTCCCCCCCCCCCCCTCCCCACCTGCCCCCGCCACCTCCTCACCTGGCTATGGAGTAAACAGTTAAGTTTCCTTTATTAATGTGCGCGCAGTTCAGCGGTTGAGAGTTTTCGGCATACAAAAAGATCTGAATTGGGACTGTTTACATTCAAACCTGCGACATTGCGCGAAGGGACCCCATCCCCTCTCCACCCCCCACCCCCCCCCACCCCCACCCCCCCCCCCCACCCCATGTCCGCTGATGTTCATTCAAAGTAGTGCCGTCCAAGTTTGCTTTTTTCTTTTTTTTTTTTTTAAAACGCATTTAAGGGACAAAACTCAGGTAAAATTTTTTTCAGGTGTTTTGAGGGAGTTATCTTTCTTTAACTGGCGACCGCCTGCAAGTTCGGTTCGTCTGTCTGAATGTCTGTCTCTTTGTCTGTCTGTCGGTCTGCCTCTCTCTCTCTCTCTCTCTCTCTCTCTCTCTCTCTCTCTCTGTTTGTTCCCCTGCATACTCTAAGTAAAGGTGTGTAGGGCCTGCAGGCTTCGCAGGAGGTAGGGGTTTCTGTTCTGAAGACCGTCCGCTGTCAACCTCTCTCCAGGGTTCCCTCAACTATTAGCGCGCCCTAGTGTGCACACACACAGACACACACTCATGCGTCATGTTGTTGTTACAAGCTAGAGTCCTGTGTGTGTGTGTGTGTGTGTGTGTGTGTGTGTGTGTGTGTGTGTGTGTGTGTGTGTGTGTGTGTGTATGTGTGCGTGCGTGTATGTGTGTGTGTGTGCGTGCGTGGTGTGTTGTGTGTGTGTGTGTGTGTGTGTGGTGTGTGTGTGTGTGTGCGTGTGTGTGTGTGTGTGTGTGTGTGTGTGTCTGTGTGTGTGTGTGTGTGTGTGTCTGTGGTTGTGTGTCTGTCTGTGTCTGTGTAGTGTGTGTCTGTGTCTGTGTACGTGTACCGCGCGCGCGCGCGCGCGCGCGCGCGTGTGTGTGTGTGTGTGTGTGTGTGTGCGTGCGTGCGTGAGTGCGTGTGTGCGTGTGTGTGTGTGTGTGGGTGTGTGTGTGGTGTGTGTGTGTGTATGTGTGTGCGCATGCGTAAGTGTATGCATGTGCATGCGCACACACCTACTGTAAACCCTCAGTTAATATATCAATGCTTGTTCCACCCACACACCCACACCCCCACCCCCAATCCAGTGACATCCCCCCAGACCCCAACCCCCCCCCCCCCCTCCACCATTACCCCATCCCCCCCCCCCACACCTCTCCATCCCACCCTTCGCCATCCTCTCGCATGTTCCCTGCCCCCTCTGCCCGTCAACCCTCCACCACCACCCCTCCCCCCCCCCCTCCTTTCCCAACCTCCGATTGCCTTCCCCCCAATTCTCACACTTCACCCGTCCCCCCCCCCCCCCCCCCCCCCCGAAAAACAAAAGAAAAAAAAAAAAAAAAAAACAGATCCCAGCTACCATGAAGTATGAAATGTCCGAAAGGTTGTCAACCCACAAAGGTCCGGACCGTGACGCCTGACCAGCCTGGCGGACTCCGGCACGCCTGGTAAATCAACGCCGTTCAATGGTGCGTGAAGTTTAGGGTGAGGAGTGGGGGGGGGGGGGGGGGGGGGTGGGGGGGGGGGGGGGGGAGGGGGGAGTGGGGGAACCGCAGCGTAGGTTATATTGTATGGGAGCTCGTTCGATTCATAGGGCAGCAAAAAAAAAAAAAAAGAAAAAGAAAAGAAAAAAGAAGGGAAGGGCAAAAAAAAAGAAAAAAAAAAAAAAGAAAGAAAAAAAGAAAGAAAGAAAGAAAACCCCATCGTTCTTCCATAGCAAAGGAAACGGTGATGGTTGATTGATTAACCCTTTCCCCGCCAGCTTGTCTACGTGGTTTGTTGCTGAGACACAGTCTTGTCTGCCTGTTTGAAGTTCTTGGTAAGACCGGTGGAAAGTCTGGGCACAGCTATGTATGTTATGGGGTTTACAACAGTAGTCTTTTTTTTTCCTCAATTGATTTGATTCATCAAAGTGTCAGTGGTCGTAATTCCCGCTGATAGGAATAATTCGAAAAAAAAAAAAAAAAAAGCCTGGTTTAAAAGTTATGGATTTGAAATAATTTTATGACCGTACATTGGCGTTCTCCTCCACTGACGTAGCCAATTTAAAAAAAAGAAAAATAAGTTGAAAAATAAAGAAGCCTCGAAGTACGCATCAAAACACCCAGCATAATATGAAAACACAGAGGGGAAAAAGAAAACCAAACAAACACAAACGCAAACAAACAAACGAAAATGGGCGCACTCACCTACGAGCAACGCAGACCAGCGTGATGAAATAAGTTTCGAATAACCACATATCTCCTTCTTCTTCTTCTTCTTCTTCTTGAAATGAAAGGGAGAGAAGAAAGCCGGTGAAAGTTATCGCCCTTTCTGGTCGACGAGATCATGGCGATCTCTGTATGTGTCATCAAACGGCAGTTCGCTGTGCTATCGACGTTCGTTCCCTGCAGAAGTATCAAGTGTCTGTACGTGAAAATAATAAAGATCACTCATACTCTTGCTGCATTACTAATACTCGTGTTTTGTCTTGTTTTTTAGATGCATTTAATTATTACTCTCATCTTTAAATTTTCGGTTTGATATGGTGGTCAAATGCACTCAACATGAAAACAGATAATCGTAACTCATGAAAACAGACAACTTAACGTATGCATGCAGACAGTTACGACTCACACGAAGAGATAATTATAACTTATGAAAATAGACATTCATCATACTCATAAAAAGTTAACTGCAATTCATGAAAATAGACCATAACTCATGAAAGCAGACAATTATGACCCACGCAGAGATAATCGTAACTCACAACACAGATAATCATAACTGATGAAAACAGTTTATTACAATTCATGAAAACATGTCATTTTTGTGACTTATGAAAGTAAATAGTTTTGACTCACGGAAAACGGATATTTATCATCCACAAAAACAGATGATAATGACCCAGAAAACAGATGATAATGACCCATGAAAAGGAGATAATGACCCAAGAAAACAGATGATTATGATCCATGAAAACAGATGATAATGACCCATGAAAATAGACAATAATGACCCATGAAAAGGGGGATAATGACCATGAAAAACATATGATAATGGCCCATGAAAAATAGACGATAAATGACCCATGAAAGGTGATAATGACCCATGAAAACAGATGATTATGATCCATGAAAACAGATGATAATGACCCATGAACAATGACCCAGGAAAAAGATGCTTATGACCTTGAAAACTGATGATTATGACCCATGAAAACAATGACCGATTTAAAACAGATGATAATAACCCATGAAAAAAGATGATAATGACCCATGGAAAACAGATGATAATGACCCATGGAATCAGATGATTATGACGATTGGAAACAGATGATCATGACCCATGAAAAACGGATGATAATGATCCATGAAATCAGATGATTATGACCCAAGGAAACAGACGATAATGACCATGGAAAGAGGTAACCATGGCTCAAGTCCGTGCTCACGGGTATCGTTGACATCATCGTACTAAAGGCAAGCCTTGAACAGACTGCTAATGAAAGATGCAGAGCATCGAAAGCCGCTATGTATCATTCTCTATTTTCACTGCTTAGGGTTTACCAGAGTCACCAGGACTCTCTGTCTGTCTGTCTGTCTGTCTGTCTGTCTCTCTCTCTCTCTCTCTCTCTCTCTCTCTCTCGTTCTCTCTCTCTCTCATGCTTAAGTTAGTTGCTAGTTAACGCTTGCTCATCGTGACAAATAGTAGAATTATGACCCGTTGACGAGTATATGCTCCCATACATATGAGTCTCTCCAGAGTCTGTCCTTAATTGGGTGACTCGATATGTCGCGATTTTTTCAGAGTGAGAGGGAGGAAGGGGGGGGGGAGAGAGAGATGAGGGGGGAGGAGGAGGGGAGGGAGAGGCAAAGCCGGATCCTAAAAGAGAGAGTGTGGACTGTGTGTACAGAATTGTGAGGAAGGGTAGGTGGGTGGGTGGTGAAAATGGAGGGGAGGTTCAGTGCGGGGGAGGGGGTGGGGGGGGAGGAGGCGGTGGGGGGGGGGGGGGGGGTTAGTGTATGCAAATCGAGCCCGCGAACGATTAGCATGTCTTTGAGAAAGCGTTGAAGGGGAACGAAAGGAGGCGTGATCACTGTTGTCTCCCCTCCCCAACCACCCCACCCCTCTCTCTCTCTCTCTCTATCTGTCCCCTCTGTGTGTGTGTGTGTGTGTGGTGTGTGCGACGCGCGCGCGCGCGTATGTGTGTGTGTGTGCCTGACTATGTGCGTGCGCGCGCGTGCGTGATTACTGTTGTCTCCTCTTTCTGTGTCTGTCTGTGTGCATGCGTCCGTGCGTTTTCGCGGGCGTCCGTGCGTGCGTGTGTATGTGTGTGTGTGTGTGTGTGGTG
>JADBJO010008788.1:89636-91321 GCA_016801955.1 Conus betulinus
CAAAAACATACATCCACAGAGCGCGCGCCCGCGAACGCTTCCACGTCAACGCAACTCACGCACGCGACCACAAGCATGCACCACGACAAACACGCACACACACGCACGAACAACCACCACCCGCGCACCCATACACACACACACACGCACGCACTCGCACGCACGCACGCACACTCACTCGACGTCAACTCACCACTCACTGGCACTCACTACATCACACACACAACACACACTAAACACCACACACACACACATGCACGCGCGCCACACAACCCACACCACCACACACACACACACACACACACACACACACACACACACACACACACACTGCACATACACATACGTCTCAACATACACGAACCGCACAGTGCGCACACCACACACACACCACACACACACCACACACACACACACACAACACACACGCAACCGCACACTCGCACAACCGCAACCACCCACAGCTCACACTCACACCACACTACACCACACGCTCGCCGCGCTGCGCTCTCTCGACACTCTCTCACCCCCTCACTACAACCTGCCTCCCCTCCACACACACACACACAACCACACACACAACCAAACAAACCCAATACACACGCGCGACGTCACGCACTGCTAACGTTTTCATTGTTGCTATTCTGCGACGACACGATGCATTAATTTAGTAATAGTAATTCATTTCATTAGGAGTGTGTCTGTCTAAAAAAAGAGGAGGGGGTGGAGGGTAACTAGTTCCGACCGGACTTTCCGGACCCGACCTATGTGATCTCAAAAGCTATAAAGTAACAAAATGTCGTTTGCCGGCGGTGCTGCCTGCCTCTGACGCGGGTCCGCTGCGCAGCGCTAGCGATCGCACTCCGGAGCTAGCGCGCGCGCGAATAGCGCGGGCGCCAACGAGCCCAAACCGCCCAAGACACCAGAGCAGAGAGAGCGGAGCACGAGAAGCGCGATCTCTCTCCATGTTTCTCTTTGGATATCATAGGTCTCGGGATCTCGCTTCTCTTCTCTATTCTCTCGCCCGTCGCGCTTTCAGCAGATATGATTTTAGCAACAACATACCCAAATAGCCGAGCGCTATGTTCTCGCTCTATCTATCTCTCTCTCTCTCCTATCGAGTTCTCGCTCTATCATTCTTCCTTCCTTTCTTCTTACTGAGGTCTCGTTTTTATTTTACTGTTCTTTATTTTTCACTTGTCGTCTTGACTAATTTCCTCTATTTAGGTATTCTCGTCGTCCCACCCCACACCCCCCATCCCCCCAAGTCTAATCAGAGCATACCGGACAAAACAAGTATGGCGTCGTCGCAAAGTCTTGTGCACCAAAACCCTTCCACCTAATCTTTTCATTCTACCTTTGAGACCAATATCACTCGTTGGTCTCGCCAAACTGAAGACTTACCTTTAAACACAACAGCCCATTTTAGTACCATGTGTCAAGTGGCCCAGCCATAGTTGAGAAAGTAAGAGTGCCGTCTGTGATTTCACCGTCCAACTATTTGTCGACTGACTATTGGACGGATGCTACCAGTAGCTGGATACGGCAACCCCACTTGGCACAAAACAAGGAAAAAAAAAAAATAAAAAAAACAAGAAAACACAATAAGGAGGAGAAGCAAACGGAGGGGAAAGAACGAAGAGGGAGAGCTAAGAAAGAAGAAGGAAAAAAACAATAAACAAAAA
>JADBJO010008789.1:0-12500 GCA_016801955.1 Conus betulinus
GGACGATCGGCGATGGAGCGCTGCCTGACTGCGATCACCGTGGCCTGAGTACCCATGTTCTGAGGTCAGGCAGACATGGGGGCAACTCCTTATGGGGTTGGGCTGAAAAATTGCCCTCTCGGCCGCAGTCTGCGACTACCCACCGAATATCAGGGACTCGTGCAGCGCTCCAGCGACTTTCGTCCTGCTCCCTCCTTGAGGCGGCCTCACACGGCACAGGACCATCGCCACCCGAGCACGAAGAAGGCAGCCCGGTGGTCCTGAAGATAGCCTGATGACTGATGAAAGGAGGTAACATACACCGACACCCATCGTCGGTTGACCAACAACCAGAATTGATGTGAGAGGTCAGTGTCAGGCGGCGCAGCGATCCTTCCAGCCGTATGGGTGACGGCGGGACTAGCCTGTGTCGCCGGGGGACGGCTCCTGGAGATGTGGGGCGATCGGCGATGGAGCGCTGCCTGACTGCGATCACCGTGGCCTGGATACCATGTTCTGAGCCTGGCAGACATGGGGCTCCTTATGGGGCTTGGGCTGAAAAATTGCCCCTGTCCTCGGCAGTCTGCGTGTTACCCGCCGAACATTAGGGACTCGTGCAGCGCTCCAGCGACTTTCGTCCTGCTCCCTCCTTGAGGCGGCCTCACGCGCGGCACAGGACCATCGCCGTCCGAGCACGAAGAAGGCCGCCTGGTGGTCTTGAAGACAGCCTTTAGTTTGGTGAACAGAGGCGAAATACACCGACGCCCGTCGTCGGCCGACTAACAGCCGAAATTGAACCAAAGTTCAAGAGGAACATGAGCTCGGAGAGTGAGATGCAACGGCCCCACACGCAACTCGCCCACAACTGCATGCAACAACAGTCGCCACTGAAGTTGCAGACCTACGTTGCAGACCTAAGGGCCTTAGGGCAATAGGACGTAAAACTCAACGCCGAACGAACGAAATCGGCGTTCTCCAGCTGAGCATGTGAGTGTGGCAGCGTGCTTGCGTTTGTTCTACGTTCTCCCAAGCGCCTTTCTGGTGCTTACAGTTCTTGATGCGGTTCAAGGGTACGTCGTGAACAGTTTTCATCTGAAAATGTCTTTTCTCAGAAGTAAGCGCGGAACAGTTCATAATTATTTCGAAGTCATGCCAGCAAAGCGACGAAACATCCGGGGCGAAACGTTGCTGAAACGAACTGCGAGAGTAATGTCCCTTGTGGAAGATGTCGGGCAACGAAAGTCAGGACTCGAGGTTACAGCAAGGGTCACGCACACGCACACGCACGCACGCATACACATTCACACGCACGCATACACAAACACACACGTGCGCGCGCTCACTCACATACACACACGCGCGCGCGCGCGCACACACATGCCCTCCCTTCCCCGCTACACAACCTCGCGCGCACATCGCCCTCGAGTGGAGTGCTATAACTGTGTTACCGTTCATGTTGGCAGAGCACTCCAGTTCGTCTGACCGCCGTTCTCTGGTCATGCGTAGGGCAGGCCTCTGCTAAATCTGGCCCATGGGGAAAAAAAGAGAAAATCTTGAGTCTGAAACCAGTCTGTGATCATTGGTCCACTTATTATATTGAACATTTGCGCCCACTTGTCGTGAGTTAATGGTCCCCGCAGATCGGGTGTAAAGTACACAGACTTTTTTTTTAACTGGTCTCCGACCTCCTCCTCCTATTTTGCCACGTCTTTTCCTGGCATGTTTTTTTTTTTCTTTCTTTTCTTCTTCTTCTTTTTTTTTAAATTGGGCCTCCATTCTCCTCCCCCCCCCCCCCCCCCCCCCCCCCCTCCTGTCTTTTCCATCGACACGCATCAGATCTGTATGCTCTGTTTTTACCGATGGGATATTCGAATGCAAAGTTTTTTATAATGTTTTGGGTTATGATATATATCGTCTGGGCACATCTCTGTTCAATAATAAATTAATGTCTTTGCGGATTCTTAGAAGATTTTTAAAATGTTTCTAATGCTTGGTGTAGTGGCGCTTTCATCCCCTTCTGTATCTGAGAGAAGCGGGAAAAAAAAAAAAAAAAAAAAAAAGAAAAAAGAAAAAAAAAAGGACTTGACTTCCGCTCACCGACTTCGACACTTATTCAAGTCTACATTGTGCCTTCTATACCCAGTGATTTTGTGGTTTAAGTGAAAAGAAAAGTGAAAAAAAAAAATCCAGGAGAGTTCTTCGTGTGATGAACAGTTGATTTGTTCTTCATCTGGAAAATGAATTTGTGACTTGTAGTGTTATAAACTCCTGTGTGGCACAATGGACTGAAGTGTGTTGTTGGTGGTGAGGTGAGCGAGGCGCTGTAGGGCTCTTCTTTCTATTCTTTTTCTGATATGAACAATTAATGTTACAAAGTCACTTTTTTTTTTGTTTGTTTGAGTTCAAAATGTGCAATGGCAGAAAGATTCTTCGAGAATGACTTCTACTATTTCTAGGTACTTTGGAGGCAAGGGAGGTGAAAAACGAAAACCATCTTCGTCGTCCAGTGATAGTATTACCAGCCCGAGTGAAGACAGCAAAACAATGAGCAAGAAACAGAGACAAGAATTAGACAGCAGTGTGGATGAAATGGCAATTCAAGAATCACTGTGTGAAATCAAAGCGGCGTTAACAAAACTGTCGACGAAAGAAGACGTTTGTGCGGGTGAGAGACGAGCTGAGAGGAGAGATAGAGAGACTCAGATCTACAATGACACAAAGAATAGAAGTTCTAGAGAGCACCGTAATGGACTTGCAAAACGAAAAGGACAAACTTTCGTCAGAACTTACCAAAACTCGAACAGAAAACTCAGACCTCAGACCTCAAAGCTCAGCTGGCACAGATTTCCAAAGAGACCAGCTCCCTTAAGAGTGAAATCAACGAAAGTGAACAACATGGCCGTTCGTGGAATGTGCGAGTGTACGGCATCAGAGAGACGCAGGAGGAGACCGTGGAGGACTGTGTGAAGAAGTGTGTGGATGTGTTTCACTGGTAAACTTGGCGTCCCTGTGACTGCAGCAGATGTGGAGATAGCCCACAGGTCGGGGAGGAGGACCACGGAAGGCGGGAGACCACGCCCCATCATCCTTCGTTTTTTCTCTCGGAGGAAGAGGAGAGAGGTGTTGACGGCCCGGAGGAAATTAAAACAGACCGGGATAACAGTGGGAGAGGACTTGACTCAAACTAATTATAAACTGTAAAAACAGCTAGTGCGCATTCTGCAACGATGGCCGCCTGGTCATCGAATGGTAAAATATTAGCGAAACTGAAAAATGGAAAGACGCTGAAGATAGACTCAAAGATGGACATTGACTGCCTTTTCAGGAGAGAAATGGCTTGAACGAGTAAGTTGATTATGTACCGTTCAATTTTGGCGCAACGACTGTGTGTTTTCCCTCCCTCGCTTTCCCTTTCCTTCCTAGTCTTGACCCACAGTAACGGTTTCGCGAGTTTATTTCCATACGGTTGTGTGTGTGTGTGTGTGTGTGTGTGTGTGTGTGTGTGTGTGTGGAATAATATCCAAATGATGTGCTTTTGGATATGATCGTGTTTCTGTTGTGAGTATTGGTTTTTCATGTGATGATGGTGCTTACTCACAAACTGGTCATGAAGACTGACTGTGCGTGTTCAGTCTTCCTTTTTTTGTTTTTTTAAAAAACCTCTTCTCCCCGTAACGTAGCATACTTTCAACTACCTTCGAAGGGTTGTTGGATGTGTCGCTAGCACCTTTACCTAAAGAAAAATGTTATTGGAAATTACACATGCGCGTGTTAGTGCGCGCGGGGTGCACACGCACACACACACACACACACATTCTTTCAAACTAAAAGATGATTAATCCAACAGGATATTTTCATTCTGCTTCCCCTGCTTCAGGCAGTCTTTTTTCCTGTCCCAGCTCCCATCCTCCGGCTTCCGCCACCAGCTTCCCCCTTCCCCCCATCCCCCCCCCCCCCCCCCCCCCCCCCCCCCCCCCCCCCCCCGCGGCCTGTATAGAGCTCCTCTGCCGTGCCCATTTAACTATGTATTTACGGGGTTGAATGGATTGAGGACAATGATCCCCCTCCCCCCCCCCCCCCCCCCCCCCCCCCCCCCCCCCCACACACACACACACACACGCGCACGCGCGCACACACACATTCCCTTTGTTTATGTGTTTTTGTTTGGAGGATGCCGACAAAGTATAATCTAATGGGAGATGTGGATGAAATGTATTGATGAAAGGCAATGATGACAATGCTGTTGGATGTAGTTTTTTTTTTTTTTTTTTTTTTTTTTTTTTTTTTTTTTTTTTTTTTTGAATGATACCTATTGACAATGTTGTAGGGTGATATTTGTGAATAGACTATGCTGACAGATAATGTTGAGTGGTCTGCCGCCAGTTGTGTTTGAGGATATATACGACGCCGACAAATAATGTTGAAGCGTGAGGTAGACAGCAGTATAAGCAGCAGCAGTTGTCGGGGGATAATGATAGTAGTGACAGGAGGAGGAATAGATGATTGTAATGTGGATAGCTGATGTGGACAGATGAGTGATAGTGTGGATAGTTGATGTGGACAGACGATGGAAAATGTGGAAAGTTGATGCGGGTAGATGATTGATAACGTGGATAGCTGATGTGGACAGATGACTGATAATGTGGATAGTTCATGTGGACAGACGATCAATAATGTGGATAGCTGATGTGGACAGATGTTTGACAATGTGGAAAGTTTGATGTGAACAAGATGATTGATAATGTGGAAAGTTGATGTGGACAAGATGATTGATAATGTGGAGAGTTAATGTGGACAGATGATTGATAATGTGGAGAGTTGATGTGGATAGATGATTGATAATGTGGAGAGTTGATGTGGATAGATGATTGATAATGGGGATAACTGATGTGGATAGATGATTGATAATGGGGATAACTGATGTGGATATATATGAGGTATAATGTGGATAGCTGATGTGGACAGATGATTGACAATGTGGAAAGTTGATGTGAACAAGATGATTGATAATGTGGAAAGTTGATGTGGACAAGATGATTGATAATGTGGAGAGTTAATGTGGACAGATGATGATTGATAATGTGGAGAGTTTGATGTGGATAGATGATTGATAATGTGGAGAGTTGATGTGGATAGATGATTGATAATGGGGATAACTGATGTGGACAGATGATTGATAATGAGGATAACTGATGTGGATAGATGATTGATAATGGGGATAACTGATGTGGATATATGAGGTATAATGTGGATATGTGATGTAGACAGATGATTGACAATGTGGAGAGTTGATGTGGATAGATGATTGATAATGTGGAAAGTTGATGTGGATATATGAGGTATAATGTGGATAATTGATGTGGACAGATGAGTGGTAATGTAGATAGTTGATGTGGATAGATGATTAATAATGTGGAGAGTTGAGGTGGACAGATGATTGGTAATGTAGATAGTTGATGTGATAGATGATTGATAATGTGGATAGGTGATGTGGATAGATGAGGTATAATGTGGATAGTTGATGTGGGCAGATGATTGATAATAATTATGGTTAGTTGATGTGGACATGATTGATAATGTGGATGTTTGAGGTGGACAGATGATGGCTAATGTGGATAGTAGATGCGGACAGACGAATGATAATGTGGACGGGTAATGTGGACAGGGGATTGATAATGTGGATAATTTATAGTAATTGAACAAGCTGACTGGCGGGCGAAGGAAACAGAAAATATTTAATGTTGATGATGATTGGAGGTAGGGATGAATAATGGAGGCTTCTTTTTATTTTTATTGGGTATATACCAGTACAGATCCCCCGAAGGATAAAATAGTTGGTCATAAGATATTGTATCTCTCTCTCTCTCCCTCCCCCCCCCCCCCCCCCCCCCCCCCCCCCCCCCCCCCCCCGCGCATACAGGCGCACACACACACAGTGTTCTTCTCTCTCTCTGTCTGCCCCTCTCTTCCACACACGCGCGCGCGCGCGTGCGCGGGGGCGCGCGGGCGCGCGTATGTTTGCACATACATGCGGACACATTCATTGAACAAGCGAGAGCGCATGCGGGCACCCTATGCACCGCGCGCGACACGACGCATTCAGGGCACGTGCGCGTGTGTGCGCATCGCGCGCGCGTGCATTTGACATATTTAGGAAACATATAGGAAACCGAGAACAGAATACTATTCCCCGTACTCACCTTTATCCTTTTCCTCTTTCCCAGTTTCTCCCGCACCCAACTCACGGCTGCTTTCCTCTTCTTTTCTTCTAGTGGTCCATGCGCTTCCTTTGGTGTACCTAGTGTATAAGTCCATTTCGTTGTGTTGTATCTACAGGAACTAACAACCCCCGCTGTCTTTCTAATGTTGCTGAATATTAATTGCTGATGAAAATGGATGATAATAGAGAGTAATGGTTACTGGAGATGTAGATAAATGAATAGAAAGATAGACGTGATACCAGAGTTGCTGGAGGCAATTCAGGTACTTATTGGAATATAACAATAAGTGATGCAGATGGTCGATGGTTAGAAACAAGTTAATGGATATTGTTTGTTGAGTGATATTTGTATACATATAGTACCTATGCAAAATCATGATGGGTGAGACAGACAGCTCTGTTCCCATGGTGTCAATGGGTGACATTGCTGGGATATAGTAAGGTTGACAGGAGGCACTGAAGGATGAATTTGATGAGGTATGTAGGAAGAGTGATGCTGGTGGGGTGGGGCCGGTGCACATTGTTGATGGATGGAACTGGCGAATGAGACTGATAAATGACATGGTGAACAATGTGATAGAAGATGTTAAAAAGACGGACGGTGTGGAATATTGTTTTGATAAGATGATATTGACTACAGAGATTGAAATGTGATATTGCTTGAGGATGGTGATAGGTTGAGGAAAAGAGAGAGAGTGGGTCACAACACATGTGTGTGCGCGCGCGCCCGTTCGTTCGCGCACGCGCGCGCGTGCGCGGTGCGCGCGCGGCGCGCGCGGGGTCGCGCGCGCGCGCGCGCGCGCACACACACACACAGAGATGCTTTTTCTCCTCCTCTCTCTCTCTCCCGTCTGTCCCTCTCCTTTTCTAAATAATAAGTTAATTATCCAGTGGAGGGCTTTATTATTTCTTTTTTCTTCATTGCCAACAGATAGATGATGCATTGCCATTGTATGAACATGTATTGACTAATGTCATGAGTGTCTTTTTGTGTTGTGCTATATGACATGCATTCAGTAGCCTACATGTCCAGTTTTGACGGGCGAAGTCGATGGGCGACGTTTATATGCACTGTGAAAGATAGTGTGGATCGGGAAAGTGGATCGCCTTCGTTGATGAAGTGATTTTGTTTGTGTTTCTAATTGTTATCTTTAAACTTATAATGGGTCATGGTGATTTTTTTTTAAATTTCTGCCTGTCTTATTCTGTTGTATCACTATGTAAAGTGAATATTAGAGGTGATAACGATGGCGATTTTCATGTGTTGACATTGAAAAGGAACATTGAATTCTTTGAAAACATGGATAGCCTTAGGGCACGGTGAGTTCATTTTTTGACCCCACTGTTTTTTTTTTTTTTTTTTTTTTTTTTTTTTTTTTTTTTTAAGCTTCTCGGTTTCCCTGCCCCTCATCATGCATATCCCCCCCCCCCCCCCCCCCCCCCCCCCCCCATTCCTCTTTGATCACCGATCCATTGGCCAGGTTTGTGTGTAGGTTTTTCTTTCAGCGTTCTTCATTTAAAAAAAAAAAAAAAAAAAAGAAAGTGGGGGGGGGGGGGGGGGGGGGGGCACGTGCGGTGCATGGTCCCCCCCCCCACCCCCCACCCCCAACCCTTACATCACACTCCGTGCGTGAAAAACAAGAAGTTGTATCGGACCTTTTAAGGCGTATCAGCTGAGCAGTATTAACATTTACGTTGAACTCCATGTAAACGCGAGTCCGCGTGGCGCTGTTCCACACCCCATCGACATCCAAACGCCCGTGTTCTGTTTTCGGGGCGGGCGCGCGTGTGCGCGCGCGCGCGCGTGCGTGCGTGCGCGCGCGGGTGCGCGCGCGCGCTCGTGCTGATGCGGGTGATCGCGCGGGAGCACGGGCGGAAGTGCTGTGTGTGTGTGTGTGTGTGTGTGTGTGTGTGTGTGTGTGTGTGTGTGTGTGTGTGTGTGTGTGTGTGTGTGTGTGTTTTTTCCCATCAGGTCAGGTTTGTTCATTCTTTATGATACCCTATTGCCTTTACATGTTGAGTATCACGCTTTTCTTTTCTTCTTCTTCTTCTTCTTCTTCTTCTTCTTCTTCTTCTTCTTCTTCTATGCGCCCTTCTGCTTGCCTGCGTTGGTCAAGCAATTTTTGATTTAAATTGGAATTAAATTCTTTGCTACATAGTATCGTAGATTTACTGCAATATGCAGTTGTTTACTTCTATATATTTGTTAATGTTCGTGTTGTTTTTCTTGATTGTTCATTGGATAGATGTAAGTGGCACAACTGAATTGTATTTGTACATGCTCTTGCTTTTTTCCCCAATTATTTATTGGTTAGATGTATGTGGCACGACTGAAAGCAAAGACACACCCTGATGAGTGAAGAGACGAAGCGCAGAAAAGTAAAGACAGTCAAGGCGCAATGGATTCTATAACAATATCATCTTTGAATTGCCAAGGTCTTGGAGGGTACTCAAAAAGAAAGGATGTATTCCATTTTTTAAGAAAAAAAAAAACAGCACTCTATTTATTTTCTAAGATACTCATTTTACAAGTAAATTAGAGCGCCAGATAAGAACTGATGGGGTTATGAATGTGTATTTGCTTCCAACAATTCTCGATCAAGAGGAGTTGCAATACTATTCAATAATAACTTTGAATTCAAAATAAAGAAAACTATCAAAGATGCACATGGTAATTATATAATAGTAACTATCAATACAATGGGAAAAGACTTAGTATTAGCGAATGTCTATGGACCAAAAATAATGATGAACCGTCCTTCTTTGAAAATATAAGATTAAAAATAGAAGATTTAAATGTCCCCAACATAATAATGGCAGGGGATTGGAATTTGGTTCTTAATCCCAACATAGATTATCACAATTATAAACATATAAACAACGCCTGCGCACAGGAAGAAGTTAAGGAAATTATGTCAAGATTAGAGCTAGTCGATATATGGAGAGAGTTGAACCAAGAAACGAGGCGATATACCTGGAGAAGACCAAAACCATTTAACAAAGTAGGCTAGATTTCTTTTTACTGTCCGATACGTTAATCACTTACATAGAAGATGCTGATATTTCGTTCGGATATAGAACAGATCACTCTTTGATATACATAAATATTGTTTTTAAAAAAAAAGAGAGGTGTAAAGGGTTCTGGAAATTTAATTCTTCCCTTTTAAGAGATAAGCAGTATGTAAATCTGGTGAATGAAACGATTGAAAGAATCAAGGAACAATATGCATTGCTGCCTTATAATAAAAACTCTGTCAGTAAAATCCCGCATGATCAAATTCAGTTCTCGATTCAGACCAATTATTTTTAGAAACACTAATCATGGAAATAAGAGCAGCAAAACATTACATTCAGCATTCGCAAAAAAACAGAAAAAGTAATGAAAAAGAAAAAGAAATTGAAAAGGAAATACAAGACCTGGAAAGTAAAAATTGTTTAACAGAAAGAGACCTGGAGATCTTAAAAAATAAAAGGGGCAGCTCAGTGAGTTAAGGAAATCGAAAATTGACGGAATAATAATACGATCCAGAGCTAAATGGGCATCTTACGGGAAAAAATAAGCAAATATATTTCTGTTCACTTGAGAAAAGGAACTTCGTAAGCAAAAGAATGCTTAAACTAGTCACGGACCAAGGAACAACTTTGACAGAAACGGATGATATGTTAAAAGAGACCAAGACCTATTATGAAAATTTATACGCAGAAAAGGAAATATTCGATATTGAAATTGGAAAATATGTAGATAACCTACCAAAACTAAGTCAGTTAGAATCTGAACAATTGGAGGGATTAATCACGTTAGAAGAAGCTACCAAAGTCCTAAAAAAGATGGAAAATGATAAGAGTCCTGGAACAGACGGCATGACGGTAAATTTCTTTAAATTTTTCTGGAGACAATTAGGAAATTTTGTTGTCCGTTCTCTAAATGAGGGATACAGTAATGGAGGAATGTCTGTAACACAAAAAGAAGGAATAATAATTGGTCTTCCGAAAGGAGAGAAACCGCGAGAATACTTGAAGAACTGGAGACCTATCTCACTTTTAAATGTAACGTACAAAATTGCTTCAGCTTGTATTGCAAACAGAATAAAAAAATGTTCTACCAAAGCTCATAAACGAGGACCAGACGGGCTTCGTTCCAGGAAGATACATAGGAGATAGTTTACGAACAATATATACGATTTAATACATTATTTAGAAGTGAATCGCTTACGAGGGTTATTAATTTCTGTCGACTTCGAAAAAGCATTCGATTCAATTAACTGGTCATACATGAGTAAAATTCTGGCTGTATTCGGATTCGGAAAAGGTATTCAACGATGGATAGCATCTTTTTACAATAAAATAAAGTCTTACGTGATAGTGAATGGGAAAGTGTCTTCAGGTTTCATACTTGGAAGAGGTTGCCGTCAAGGGGACCCTATATCCCCATATCTATTTGTTTTGTGCGTAGAAATACTAGCGACCAAGATAAGGCAAGACCCCCCGATATATCAAAGGCATAAAGATAGAAAACACAGAATTCAAAATAAATCAGTTTGCAGACGACACTACCTTTACGTTAGAAGGAGATAAGAAATCATATGAAAAACTATTTAGAAACCTTTATGAATTTCAGCAAATATCTGGACTCAAATTGAACTATGAAAAAACGTTTAATGTTTGGTTAGGTACAGAGAAAAATTCCACGAAAACATATTTACCCTACTATAAAATGGAATGGAACCCCTCACAGTTCAAAATTCTAGGACTGTGGTTTACGAATAGTTTATCAGATATGACGGAAATTATTAATATGAAATACAAATTCGCAGAAGTCCAAAACCTGTTCAAAATATGGTCAAAAAGAATAATAACACCATTAGGTAGAGTAGCTGTGCTCAAATCTTTAGTGCTATCAAAACTGGTGTACTTATGGATCCTCTTACCGAATCCTCCTGATTCCCAGATCGCTTCATTACAGAAAATGTGTTTCAAATTTGTTTGGAATAACAAAAACGATAAAAATTAAAAGAAAATACTCAATACATAATATACATAAAGGAGGGATAGGTATACCCGACCTGAAAATATATATCAGCTCCTTAAAAATCGCCTGGATACGGAAGGTGTACATGCACGACCACAAGTGGAAAATAATATTACATTCATTATGTGTCCCGAAATAGGTATCATTGACGCATATGGCCCTGACAGATTTGTTGAAAGTAATGTTATAAACAGATTTTGGAAAGGCGTCTTTCAGTCGTATCAAAGATTCTGCAAACAGGTAGAATTAACTGAGAGTACAGATTTAGCCGCTGAACCTATTTTTTGTATTTTTTGTAATGAAAAGTTCAAAAAGTAGGAGAAAAAACCGTTTCTTTTACAAGAATGGATGCAGAACAATATATTTCTAGTTAAACATTTACTTGATGAGGATGGTAACTTTCTAAGTTGCCATGAACTGTCGGAGAAAATGGGCCTTCATATCAATTTTTTAACTCATTTAAGTTGCGTGCATTCGATCAAAGCTTATACAAAGAAACGAAGATTGAAATTAGATAGTAACATTGGTAATGATAAACTTTAGCACTTCAAAAAATTTGTAGTATTAATAAAGGATCACGTGCTTATTACGATATTATGGTGGAAGCCAATGAGGTTCTTAACATTAGTGCATTTATCAAGTGGGAACAATGTCTTAATATACCAATTGATTGGGTAGAGGTACTGAAAAGGATTAAGAAAATTAAAGAAACAAAACTGAAATGGTTCCAAATTAAGATATGCCACAGAATTCTGGTAACAAACAGTGTGCTGAAAAGTATGCAAATTATTGATAGCGAAATGTAATTTCTGCATTAGAGAGAAAGACTCAATTAACCACTATCTGTGGGAATGTGAGTTTACCCGTATTTTCTGGAAAGACCTGGAAAGGGTTCTGCAAGTTAACTGTTTCACACTGTGTAAGAGATTATCCTTAACGTGGAGATTATATTATTTGGTACGGATGAGAAAAAAAAAACCGACGATATGCTAGACCTGATAATTTTAATGGAAAATATATTTCTGTATATAAATGTAGAATTAAACAACAAAAAAACCTAATATAAACATATTTTTGAAGGAGCTGGACTATAGACATAAGATGGAAATATATGTCCTTAATGGAGATGAATTATGCAACGTACTTAACAAAATGGTCACCTTATACCAAAATACTAGGGAACTAATGGGTATGTATCATATGAAGGTATGCGCAAGGGGTGTGTGTGTGTGTATGGGTATGTGAGTGTGTATTATGTTTTTGAATGAAAAA
>JADBJO010008789.1:15000-17500 GCA_016801955.1 Conus betulinus
TAGATGAATCACCGCAAGAGACTGTATTTTGACGTGAAAACACAGCAGAGGAAAGCAATGATATTTCATAAAAATTAGAACGAAAATTTTACCGAAAAGCAACATTTAAAAAAAAATTGTTTATTTACATATTTTCTTTTAGCAATTGGCTGTTTTTCTCTACTAATATAGTTATTTTCACATCACGAATAACAGTTTTCCCCATGACGTTCGTCTCTTTTCGACTGAAAGACACTTGCCTTCCGTTTATGATCATCTGTTTAAAATTACACGAACACACAAGGGATCACTTAACGTAGCTAGTTTTCTCGTGTGAAGATCGTCCTAACTGTCGTTTTGCCGTCAAAGTAGTCAGTCATGGTGGGTTTTTCTTGCAGCTGCTGTGGTTCCCCACACATATCTGCTTCTAAAACTATTGTTGGGTTGACCGGGTAAATACTAAGATGCTACAAAACAGCTGACATCAGACTGATTTCAGGATCCATGGATCCGTGTCCGGTAGCCCTGTTTATAGCGCGCGCGCACACACGCACGCACGCAGCTATGCGCGCACGTACAGACACACACATTCGACAAAACCAGCGTTTTTCTAACTCTTCTTTCTCTACTTCTGTCCCTGTTATTCTCTCTCTCTCTCTCTCTCTCTCTCTCTCTCTCTCTCTCTCTCTCTCTCTCCCTCCCTCTCTCTCTTTATGTGGGTTCTTCAGCTTCCAAATTTCCTCCACTTTCTTCTAGTCTTTTATTTTTTTTTCTTTTTTCCTTTACATTTTTTTTTTTTCAAATTATTGGAGCCTCCGTCCTCCTCCCTCCCCCCCTCCTTCCCTCACTGTTTTCATTTTTTTTTTTCTTTTTAAGTGACAGTTTCACGCTCATCATGCATTGTCTATGAATTCACTTACAGACGGGACGTTTGTTAGCTGGTTTTAGTGACTGGGCGTTTTATACAAAGCGTGTGGGTTGGTTGGTTTGCTGGTGCGTGGCGTTCTGACGCTTTTCATCCTGCTATACGGACTACCGGTGTATACTTTAAACGAACTCACAACTCATTACGCCCCTTTTTCCCCCCCCCCCCCCTCCCCCCCCTCCCATCATCCCGTCCCTCGCTCCCCCCCCCCCCCCCCCCCCCCCCCCCCCCCCCCCCCCCCCCATCCTCCGTCACACACATTCCCTCCAACGCGCACACGCACGGGTACGGTACACACAGATTTGTGTCCTTTTCTTAATCAAGCACGGAGAAAAGATTTGTATTTGTTCCTCTAGTTTAAAAGAACAGCTATTCAAATATTAAGCAGCTGAAACAATTGTGAAAGAGAATGTGGAGAAAGCTTCTCTTCTCTATCTCTCTTCCCTCTCTCACCTTCTCTCTCTCTGTGTCTCTCTACACCCCGTCCCTCTCTCCTTCTCTACCCCCACACCCTATTCCTGTCTGTCCCCCATCCCCGTTGCTCTCCCTTCTTTCTCTACCCCCCTACCCCATCTCTGTTCCCCTCTCTCTCTCCCCTTTCTCTACCCCCTCCCCATCTCTGTTCCCCTCTCTCTCTTTACCCCTATCTCCTTTCCCTACCCCCCTCCCCATCTCTGTTCCAATCCCTCCTTTCTCTACCCCCCTCCCCCAACTCTGTTCCCCCCTCTCCCCCCCCCCCCCCCCCTTTTGTCTACCCTCCCAAACCCCCATTCCTCTCCCTCTTTGTCTATCTCCACCCACCCCACCGTTCCTTTCCCTCCTTTCTCTACCCCTTTCCTCTAACTCTCACCCCTCCCTTGTGTGTCTACCTCCTACCTTCTCCCGTCCCTCACTTCCACAACGTCCACCCGTACCCTCCGCCCCCCCCCCCCCCCTCCGTGTCTGCGTCAATCCCCGCCGCTCTCTCTCTCTCTCTCTCTCCCCCTCTCTCTCCCTCCCTCCCCCCCTCTCTCTCTCTCTCTGTGCCAGCTGTCTGTCAGACGGCCGGTCTCCGTTCCTGGCGTTCTGTGGGTGCCAGAGGACTGGTGTGTTTTCCACTGGCTGCGGTCAGTGGGCGTTCAGTCGGTGCCAGAGCACAGCCGGCTTTCCACTGCCTGTGATCAGCTGCCAGACTTGTTCTCTGTGGAGATGCGCCACTGATAGGTACGTCGATTGGATTCTCTGCAGCCTTTTCTTTCCTTCTTTCTTTTTTCTGCGTAGGCAGGCTGATACTCCTGCGGACACTGCCTGTATGGACAAGACAGGCAGTGGAGTTTTGTGTGTATGACCGTTTTTTTTTTTTAATCCCGCCATTAAGGCAGCCATACTCCATCTTCGGGGAATCTGCAGCCTTTTTAAAAAAAAAAATCCTATTTCATTTGTCTAATTTCATTTTCTACTGTGTTATCTTCTGTGCCACCACTGGCAAGTCCTGTCACAGTCCTGACAACAACAATCTTCAGGGAGCAGTCAATACCCAAGCCGTCAGGAGGCAACCCACCGGAGGAGACATTGCCCTGCTGCCGAGTCACTTCGGTGGTGTTCAGTCGTGCCTGT
>JADBJO010008789.1:25000-45000 GCA_016801955.1 Conus betulinus
TATAATATAATATAATATAATATATAATATTGCATGATATGATACAATATGATATAACATAATATCATATCATGTAATTTCATATCATGTAATTTCATATATCATATCATATAAATGGCAACAATGCGCATTCATTGCTATGACACCAAGAAGGTTGAACATAAACGAGTCTCAAAAGCAGACAAAATGGCATAACACGTTTGTGACGCATGACTAAGCTGGCGTTATACGCCAGAGATCATACAGAACGCGGCTGAGCATACTCAACCAGGCATAAGCCAAGGCCCCTCGCTATTTTGGTCAGACGTTCGTCCGAGTGGTCAGTCTGTTTGTACAAGGTCTCTGAGGACAGCAAATGCAGTACAACACTAATTCATCTAATACTGCTGCGGGGGGCGGGGGGGGCGGGGGGGGGGGGGGGGGGGGGGGGGGGGGCAGCTCTATCAAGCGTCATCCATGCACACGTGATCAGAACTGATACAATGGCTGCATCATCTCTCTGTCGTCATCTTCATGTTGGCAGTCGTTTGGAAATATTCATCTCATCTAGCCTTTCTTATTTCTCCAACAGTGGGCTATATACCCACTACTAATCTGTTTCATCGTTTGATAATAAAAACAACAACAACAACCATCATAACTGGTGATGATGATGATGATGATGATGATGATGATGATGATGATGATGATGATGATGATGAAAATAATAATGCTAATGATGTAATGACAATAATGATGATGATAATGACGACGACGACGACGACGACGACGATGATGATGATAATGATGATGATGATGGACATCTAAATAGTGCTCTAAAACCCTTCAAAGTACTGTACAGCTATACGTCCATTACCAATGTGTTTTCATCATTTGATAATAATAATAATAATAGTAATATAATAATAAGAAAAAGAAAATGCAAAGCAAATAAACGGACTCCCAGTTCATCTTGAATACAAGTACTTTTTGAGATATTCCATAAAGAAGAAAAATCGTTTTTGGGCCGTTACAGCCAATAGTAACGGCCATTCTGGTAAAATAAAACATCGAGCATCAATCGTGACCCACAATGAACATACACACAAATTTTCAGAAAGGTCGGCCCAGAAGTTTTGTCTGGAGCGAGTGGAACACATTTTGACCACGGACAGACACATAGACAGACAGACAGACAGACAGACACAAAGACAGCATTTCTTCGTTCCCATTGTAAAGTACTCCCTATTCTATAAGAACTGGGAGTAAAACAACAATAACCATCATAACGGTGATGATGATGATGATGATGATGATGAATGAAGATGATGATGATGATGATGATGATAATGCTAATGAGACAATAATAATAATGATGATGATGATAATGGTGATAATAGTGATGATGATGTTGATAATGATGATGATAATGATCATGATGATGATGGGGCATCTAAATAGTGCTCTAAAACCCTTTCAAGTACTGTACACGGTCAGTCCAATACACACTCACGCATCGGCATTCAGACAATATGAACACATTGCTGGCACACAGCCCCGACTCTGCTGAAATCCTCTGCCCCACCCCCCTTCCCACCCCCTCTCCCCTCCTTCCCAAGGACAACCGCACTCGAACACCGACATCCCTGCCTCTTGTCCACAACCCGCACCGCCTTCGCTAGACACTAACCCCGCCCTCCCCCTCCACACACACACACACACACACACACACACACACACACACACACACGGCGCGTGCATTTCAAACATGAGAGACGAAAGCAGGTTTGGAATCAATAGTTGATAGAAGTGTAGAATGGAGAACATTATGAAAAGCAGTGGTCAGAAAGGTTTGCCCGTTTGGTGTAAAAGACAAGATCGATACACTGACATGGAAAAGTACAGTTCCTCTTATTTGGGGGGTCTTTTTTTTTTTTTTTCTTTCTTTTTATACTTTAACATTGAAACAAGTGACTTCTCCAATCAATATTCCTGCCAGGTCTTCATTACACACACACACACACACACACACACACACACACACACACACACACACACACACACACACACACACGCATATGCATATATATATATATATATATATATATATATAAGCGAACAGACAGACAGATATGTCGGTACACCACAGAATTATGGACTGTGGTGTGTCTCTATCTGACGCAAAGAGCACAGACACAATCAGCCGTGTCTCCCTGATGAGTCCGATCCAGCGGACGAAAGGCCTCGGAGCAGGCGATACATATAGATCTGTCTTCGAGAGGGATTGCGATAGTTTCCTCATGCAGTCAGCATTATATTGTTTGGTCAATCAGTGGGTGATTGCATCTCTTACGAGATCCAAGGAAAGGTTGTTCTGCACAATTCTTAGCCGCTGACAATGCTTGGGTTATTGAACAGCAGAGCTGACCACTCAGACTGTTCCATATCTTTTGATCTCCCTTGCATCCTTAAATGGATCCTCAAGCATAGGCTCAAAGATTGTCCCTTACATTTTATATACTGTTTGCGTAATGTTTTTAGTTTTCAACAACTTTTTTTCTCTCCACACTTTCGTTTTGTTTAATACTTCTACCTTTCGCTGGCTGCTTTGGGGGTGCTGCTGTTGGATTCTTTTTCGAACCCTTGGCGGTCGGAAACACCACAGAATATGGGACTGGTGGTGTGTCTCTATCTGACGCCAAGAGCACAGACACAATCAGCCGTGTCTTCCTGATGAGTCCGATCCAGCGGACGAAAGGCCTCGGAGCAGGCGATACATATAGATCCGTCTTCGAGAGGGATTGCGATAGTTTCCTCATGCAGCTAGTGAAGGGTTTTGATATTCATGATATACATTTTCCAATTTACTTCATCTTCAAAAAAAAATTTTTTTTTTCTCTTCTCTCAATTTCAAATCTTTGCCGCTGCGACTGCACGTGGTTGCTGGTGTTGTTGTTGTGATATGTTCTGCTCCAGTTTCTGTTGTTGTTTTGCATCTCGTTCTTGATGTTGTTGTCAGTTTATTTTGTCGTGACCGTTCCTGGCACTGCATTTGCTGCTGCTGTCACTCCCATTATTCTTAGTTCATGTTCTTCATTCATTTTGTTTCAAACTGAGGTGACTGCAGCCGGGAAGTGAAATAAATTTTAGAGAGAAATTATAATTGTTTTACCAGACAAAAACGGGCAAACAATTTACAAGACAAAACACGACGCGTTTCCACCTCTTTGGTCTTCTTCAGGCAACATAAAAACAAAACATTCAGGATACGGAAAACGAAGAAGGAGCAAATCACTTTTCTTCTGAAACTGGGCGCAAGATGGTGGTTGAATGACAACGAGCTTTCAGTCCAATTTCAGAAGACAAGTGATTCATTTTCCTTGTCCTGAATGTTTGTTAGTCTTGCCTGAAGAAAACCAAAGAGGTCGAAACGCGTGAAGACTGGGACCACACAGTCGAGTTTCATCCACTTAATGGATGCGTTTCTGAGAGTGTTGCTCAAATTTCCTGACCAACACTGCAGGTGCCTGTATCTCTCGGGCCTGGTTGACGCCGGGATATATTATGAAAGGAAGCGTAGAGTACAGCCCTGTCATGTAGTCTCAGACCGAAATGGAAATCCGTAGCAGCATCATCTTAATCATCCTCATTCTCATCGATCAGCATTAAAAAAAAAATGTCTCAAGTTCTGTGGCCCTTCATGCCCTGCTCTCATGGTGACCTCAGTTTCGATGTCTTCTCCACGTCTGTGGCCTTGGTTTGGTTCCGTCGGGGTCACCGGTATCGGCGAGTCCATGGGGGCTGTCGTTGGACGGACGTGGTGGCGCCCTCCGGAGGGAGAGCTCACTCACGCCGGCTCCGCGACTAAGCAATTATTGTCGTCAGTAGGGGGCTTAGTAGGTGGCGTCCTGCGTATGTTAGATCAGAAAAGGCGCCACTGAACACCACCGAAACCAGCGTCAACAGGAGGTAATTACTTTCAGGTCATCGTAAGGTCACCCATCGAGGAGACAAGACTTCAGTATCACATCGTTGATGTTCACTGATGCCTGTTGTGATGTATCATATGTAGGAGACCACCTTCTAAGCCTCCTTACTGACTTCGACACTCACACTATGTTTCTGAACCAGCGAAAGTGAGCGTTTGAACTGCGGCTACCTCGGCCATCATCTGACAGTTCCCATGAACTTACTACACCAACGACCACCCACTAATGGTACACGTGAACTTACCAATATTAACAACCATCCACTCACAGTGCACATGAACTAACCCAATACCAACAACCATCATCTGACAGTTCACATGAACTTACCAATACCATCGACATTCCACTTACAGTGCACATGAACTTACCAATACCAGCGACCGTCCATTTACAGTTCACATGAACTTACACATACCAACGACCATCCACTAACAGTTCACATGAACTTACATATACCAACGACCATCCACTGACAGTTCGCATGAACTTACTGACACCAACTGATTACCGATGTACACTGGCAGTTCACATTAACTTACTGATACCAGCAACCATCCATTAACAGTGCACATGAACTTCCTGATACTGACGACCACCCACTAATAGTCCATATGAACTTACCAATACCAGCACCATCCATTCACAGTGCACATGAACTTACTGATACCAGCAACCATCCATTAAGTGTACATGAACTTATCAATACCGACGACCATCCACTAATAGTCCACATGAACTTACCAATACCAACGACCATCCACTGACAGTGCACATGAACTTACCAATACTCAACGACAATCCACTTTCAGTGCACACGAACTTGCCAATACCAGCGACCATCCATTGATAGCGCACATAAACTTACCAATACCAGCGACCATCCACTAACAGTACAAATGAACTTAATAATACCAGTGACCATCCACTAACAGTGCACATGAACTTACCAATACCAGCGACCATCCACTAACAGTGCACATGAACTTACCAATGCCAGCGACCATCCACCGACAGTGCACATGAACTTACTAATACCAGCGACCATCCACTAACAGTACACATGAACTTACTAATACCAGCGACCACCCACTGACAGTGCACATGAGCTTACCAGTACCACTTTTACATGAACTTCTACGGACATAGAGGTGAAGAGAGAAAATGGTAGCCGTAGTCACCATGAAAACAGAATAAGAAGCGCCACGGAGTTAAAGATATGTTTTTAGAAGCTTCATCAGTGTGGATGAAGATGATGGAGATGACGCTACAGCGTTCTATTCAAGCTGAGCCTACACGCAAAGATTTATAAATCTGACCAAAACTCTCGCATACACATCCAATAAGTGGATAAAAACTCGATCATGGCTCCAGTCTTCCTGTTTTAAGCTCACAGCACACACAACTCTGCCAGCCAACATGGCCAAGACACTCCACAGATAAATGCCTCCGATAGGAATCGAACCCAAGACCTCTAGGATCACAAGTCTGAGACACTAACCACTTGGACCTCTATGATCGGCTCAGCACCTACTAGAGTTATTGTGTTGTCGTTGCTTCTCCTTTTCTTGCTGCTGTTGTAACCACTACTGCCGCTGTTATCTATGATGATGTTACTGTACTTCGCTGCTCTTGTTTACTATTACCGTCTCTGGTGCTTTCATTGTGGTTAGGCGCTGCTGCTGCTGCTGCTGCTGCTGCTGCTGCTGCTGCTGCCATCATTGTTGTTGTCGCCATCGTTTCTGTTGCTGATACCTGTTCTCTCATTCATGTATTACAGTGATTGTTGCTGCTGCTCATGCTAACTTGGTTTATCACCGTTCATCCCAATCCTCCACGAAATCCCACCGCCCATGACTGATGTCTTCACAACAGGAACACGGACCTGTGGCTCGGTCTGCACAGCCCAAAGAGCGGCAGGATCCCAGAACGTGTGGGATGGGGACTGCTCCGTGCAGAGGAGCGAGGTGCAGTACTGGGACACGGCGGCGGGGAACCAGACAACCTGGGCGGGGGTCCCGGTGCGTGCGTCTGGATCTGGATAGTGTGTTGTGGAGGACAAAGTCTTGTAAGGAGTCCTTCGCGGTGCTGTGTGAAACGGTGCAAGGTGAGCAACACCAACAACGGCAATATTGGTTCGTCAAGTCATGTAGCTGAAAAGCACACCAACTAGAGGCTTTTTTTTTTCCCCACACACATGTTAAAAATCACGGGGGCTTATCACGTACAAACAAAAATCCTCAGATTACAAATAGTAACAGTGACACGAACTGCAACAATGAAAATCGGGGTCATCACGAGAGCGGGGTTGGAGGGGCCTTAGACTATTTTCGTCATTCCGAGCAGTAAGTAAGGACGAGGGTGAAGAAGATGAGGCGAAGGAGTTCCATTCTGATGTGATATTACATGACAGGGCTGTATTCCACGCTTTTCTTTTCTTTTCTAAATTTATTTTATTCATTTTTATTTATTTTTTTTTTTTTTATGAAAAAAATACACGCTCATAACTCCAAAACGAATGCTGCCCACAACACCGAATCGCCTAGCAGAAATGACAACACAGAGACACACACTGAACAAACAAGGAGACATCCCCCCCCCCCCCCCCCCCCCCCCCCCCCCCCCCCCCCCCCCCCCCCCCCCCCCCCCCCCCCCCAACCCCCCCCCCCCCCCCCCCCCCCCCCCCCCCCCCCCCCCCCCCCCCCCAAAAAAAAAGGATTTTCCAAACTAGCCAAAAAAATACTCTGTATCTGAGACATCTACACAGCAACAACACAATTGAAGAAATGAACGAACACAAATTACCATGTATTCAAGACTGGCACAGACTTTTAGATCTTGAATAGAGTCCAATAAAGGCATGGAAGAACAGCATAACAAATACAGACAACCTCGGTTTGAGGTAATGTTTGAGGTTTGAGGTAATGTTGCTTATAGCCCAGGCGACCGCAAAGGGCCATATCAGGGCTGTCACAACGTTAAAAACAACTCACAAATCATTCATTCACACAACTCTTTAAAATACATCTAAAAACCCACCCGAAATTTCATTAAAAAAAAAAAAAAAACAACACAAACAGAACTTTCCACTGTAAAATCTCAGATCCGATGAAAAAATGTTAATCTCTTTCAAGAATTCAAGGATCGCATCAGGCGGAACATCTCTGAACAAGGTTTTCTTGGAATCTGCTGTAAAATGTTTGTCTCGCATCATGCCAGCCCCAACATTCTAAAGAATATGTTTCATCATTGTGAGTGGCGCATGACATGGAATGCACTACGGAGCTCTTCACTTTTGAAAAGGTATGAATGAGTAAAAAAAAAAAAAAAAAAAAAAAAAAAAAAAAAAAAAACCAATGGCCCTTGTGCAGCCGGCCTAGAACCGTTTCTTCTTTGCGACCACCAGACGTAGATGAGAGGAACTCCTGGTTCCAGCCTTCCAGTTTAAACTCATAGCATACTAAACCCCAGGCAGCAGTGGGCCAGGGCAAGAAAAAATGAAAACCCAAACAAATGACTTTCCAACCAAAAGTCCGCCTCACGTCAATGAGGTTGGTATGCTGTCTGGCTCTTGAGAGGAAGAAAGCTCAATTTAACGTTTCCCAGCCACATCGTTATATCTACTTTACTTTTCCATCTCTGGGTGTCATTCCTTCTCATACAGGGAACTGTACCTACGAGTCGTTCCAAGATACCACGATGACGTCAATGCCCGACGCGTCAGCGAGCGGCGTCAGTGACGTCAGCCAGTGCTGTGAGCTGTGTCTGCAGCTACGTGTGGAGGGGAAGGAGTGTGTGTGGCGGCTGCGCTGGAGGCTGGGGGGTTGTGCAGGATGGTGGTGGGCACACAGCTGAAGGAGCTGTCCTCACTGACCACTGGTCATCAACAGGGGGCGGTGCTCATGCTGAGGAGATGCTTCACCAGTGAGTCCACAGGACACGTGTGTTCAAGGATTGCATGATGTATGTGTATGTTTTTGTTAATGGGTGCATAGAGATTGCAGAGACTGCGTAGAAGTATGCACACTGACGATGTGAACAGACACATGCCTAAGTAGTGTTAATAAGACTGATGTTGCCAGCCTAATACGTCGTTTTTTTTTTTTATGAGCGCTTGATGCGGCTTCTTTACAAGGATTGTGTAAGTACACACACACACACACATGCACGCACGCACACACGCACACACGCGCGCGCGCGCGCGCGCGCGCGCTAATACTCGTGCATGCGTGCATACGTACACACACTCATACACATTGAGCACAATTCATCTGAAACTGGGACGCGTTTCTTGAAGTTTGTATATGAAATCCTCAAAATGATACAGATCATGGTATGCAATGCAGATTTCTGTCAAATACTGGGTTTGCTTGTTGAATCAAGTGGAACACTTTTATAGACATGCAGTAATACAGTATTAGAGATAGATAATTATTATTTGGGTTACTAAGATTGCAACGGTTTTGTGTGAGAATGGGTGTGAGGAAGCGTGACTGTTTCGGAGCAAGAGAGATTATTTTTTTCATGGCATTTTGGGGAGGATTTTTTTTTCTCTTTGAATAATGGGAACAGAGTATCTGTAAAGAAAAAAAAAAACAACAAGGCCTGAGAAAGGATGTAAATGCTGTATGGATGAATATAAACTAAGATACATCATTTATTTTAGGGAAGTAGTTTCTTTTTCTGTTCTCCTGCTCCTTCTCCCCCTCCTCCTCCTCCTCCTCCTCTCCTCCTCTTCTCCTCCTTCATCTCATCTCATCATCATCATCATCATCATCATCTTCTTCTTCTTCTTCTTCTCCTCCTCCCTCCCTTAACTCTCTGCCGAGTGACTAGGGTTCCACACAAAAGAACAATTCACCAGGTCCTCCAGTTCTGTCGGTTGTGTGCTAGGGCTTGGATTTCTGCAAAATGTTTTCCCTGTCCATTTTTCAGTGTTGTGTCTTTTTCTTTTTCTTTTGCCGTCTTTCCTTCTGTCTTCCTCCTTCCTTCAACAGCTTCCCAGACTGTTTTGGTAAGGCCATAGGACCCTGTTCCACGGCCATACCAACCGTAGTTTCTTAAACGACGTCAGTAGATTTTCATGGGGGTCCGGTGTGCTGCTTGATGATTCGATTAATTTGTTCATAGGTGATGTATATACCTGATCATTATACCTGATGTTCAGAATCTTGCCATCACACGTCATTTCCGTGGTTTAGACTTTTCTTTCCAGATCCATTACGAGGATTCATGTCTGGCATGCACACAAAGTATAATGGCTATATATATCAATGTGTTTTCATGGAGAAGCTATTTTCCTTCCACACAGGATCTAGTATAGCAGTGCTGATCGTTGTCTCTGCTGCCCTGGGAGGATATCTGGTTTTGATCCCTAATTGTTAATGGGCTCCAGGTATGCGAACTGTTGAACGAGTTTCTATCTTCTCTTCATGGGCAGTTTTACTAGTACTGATTGTGGAACTGTGGCTGATTATCATCCCCCGTCTTCTCGGAGCTGATTTCAATGCCAGATCTCTACGTTTTTCATGCAGTCTGTGAACAGGTAAGGCGAGTGCTTGTTCATCGCCTGCCAGACCATAGATGTCATCTGCATATCAGAGAGTTGTGATGGTTCTTCCTCCAGTGCTGACTGTGCCGACATGGCTTTCAGGTGCATCAGTTAGAATGCATTCAAGGAATATGCAAAAAAGGGTGGTAGATAGAAGGAAGCCTTGGGGAACTCCAACTGAAGTAGGGAACCACTCTCTCATAGCACGTCTGTGAGCACCGCAAAATCGCTTTGGAGTACAGTTGTTGGATGATGTTGATTAGTTTTTGATCGATGTTTATTTTTTTCATTGTGGTCCACAGCACCTTCTGCCAGACTCTGTCAACCTATATTATACCTCACCTACAATCACTAATTCATAGATGTTAACACACACGCGCTCGCGCGAGTGGGGCCGCCATTCACAAAGAGTTTGCACAGTTTCACACACACAGACGCGCGCACAATAATATTCTATTAACTCCACACAACACTATCACAAACATCTGTTCACACCAACATGTCAACATATAACACTACATCTTGAGGTAAAGTACAGATTTTCCGTTTGCTCGTGTGATGTTACTTAATACACATTGGACTTACTTGACTTCTTTATGTTAGTGACGTTAGGACAGACAGGATTTTACCTTACTATCATCGAGAAGTGAGAGAAAGAAGAGGATCATTTTTGCGTGAGATAGTATTTCTACTTGGGACGGAGAGCGAGCGTAGAACTGTAGTGGGTTCAAACTAGATCTGTGGGGTTGAGCGAGCCACTCACTACACGAGAGCGGCACACCGTCGCTCGTCTCGCGAAAGAAGACGAGAGAGAGAGAGTTAATCGCTCTAAGAGCTATTGAAAGGGAGACACACATACAGATAAGTATTAGACAACTGCATGTGAACACACAGACAATAGAGAGAGAAATGGTCAACACTCATTTTTGTTCACCGCTAATACTTATCAAATTGTACGAGAGAGATCTAATCCTGTTTTATTTCAGAGAGAGAGAGAGAGAGAGAGAGAGGGAGGGAGACACAGGCAGATGACAAGACAGACAGAAAGAGACAGACACAGAGAATAGACACGAGAGAGAGAGAGACAGACAGACAGACAGACAGACAGACAGACAGACCGGTGGACTCGCAGTCCTACCCGTTCGACTTCACTGACAGCAGCCGCACCCCTTCTCCCGCAGCTCAGGGTGCCTGCCCCATCAGTGACCCACCCTCCATCCCAACCGACCACCTCCCACCCGGGGTAGTCGCCGGCCTAGCCTCCACCCCCCTTCCCTCCACCTCCTCCCCGGCTCCCCCCACCTCTCCACCCCACCGCTAGTACCACTGTCTCTCGAAGATATTACCTCCCCCTCCTCTGAGCAGACCCCCACCCTCACCACGCTTCTGAGGAAACAACTCCTGCAGCAGAAACAACAACAGACGTGGTGACGACATCAACGGCAACAACGGGTAGGGACGTCCTGGAGGAGACAACTCCAGCGGCAGCAGCAACAACAACAACAGACGTGATGACGACATCAACGGCAACAACGGATGGTGACGTCACAGGGAACAGGATGACGGACACTTCAACGACCACGTCACCAGTGACAGGTACACACACACACACACACACACACACACACACACACACACACACACACACACAAGCCAAGAAAACATGAAAATAAAGCAAAAAGCAGACATTCTTTCTCCTCTGTGAGCGTTGTTGAGTTCAGTTAAATTAAGGTTTTGTTTTTTTTTTTTTTTTTTTTGTGAGTGGATGGGAGTGGGGGCGGGAGGGGGAGGGGAGGCTTGTTCAGAGCCTTTTAAGAGTTTTTGCTAGCACAGAAGTCTACATGTCATCCTTTTTGACAGTGTTTACGTACGGGGATTTTTTTTTTTTTTTTTTTTTTTTTTTGTAGCAGCATGATTTATAATGGCGGCAAACACAGTCTTGAAGTTCATCTTCATCCCAATCCATTGTCTATTCCACCATCCCCATCCCAATTCACTGTCCATTCCACCACCTTCATCTCAATCCACTTCTACTCCGCCACCCTGTCCTAATTCACTGTCTGTTCCGTCCTACCCCCACCCGATTCAGGGTATTCAACCAACTCACTCAATCCACGGTCTACTCTGCCACCCTATCCTAATTCACTGTCTATTCCACCACCTTCATCCCACTCACTGTCTATTCACAACTCACTCAAACCCAATCCACTATCATTATTCCACCACATTCATCCAACTCACTGTCTATTCCACCACATTCATCCCAACTATCCTCTATCTATTCCACCACATTCATCCCACTCATTGTCTATTCCATCCTTCATCTCAATCCACTGTCTATTCCACCACCTTCATCTCAATTTACTGTCTATTCCACTACCTTCATCCCAGTCCACTGTCTATTCTGTCACACCCCACCCCATTTCACTATTCCGCCGACCCCATCGTAATCCACTGTCTATTCCGCCACCTTCATCTTAATCCACTGTCTATTCCCACCACCCTCATCCCAATCCATTGTCTATTCCACCACCCTCATCCCAACTGATTGTCTATTCCGCCACCCTTCATCCCAATCTACTGTCTATTCCGTCACCCCACCACCCCATCGCTATCTATTCGCCAACCCTGTCTCGTAATCCACTGTCTATTCCGCCACCCTCATCCCAATCCCTGTCTATTCCACCACCCTCATCCCGATCCACTGTCCGCCAACCCCCTTCATCCCAATCCACTGTCTATTCCGCCACCTTCATCCCGATCCACTGTCCTATTCCACCACCTTCATCCCAATCCACTGTCTATTCCACCACCTTCATCCCAATCCACTGTCTATTCCACCGCCTTCATCCCAACTCACTGTCTATTCCACCACCTTCATCCCAACTCACTGTCTATCCACCACCTTCATCCCAATCCACGGTCTATTCTCTCTCCCCCTTTTCCACCCCCATCCATCTGCATCCGACACTACCATCACCTGTCCAGCCCTCTCCAGCGTATTCATCATCTGTGGCCATCGCTCCCCCCCCCCCCCCCCCCCCCCCCCCATCTGTGGCCCCCCCCCCCCCCCCCACCCCCCCCCCTACCTCCATAACAAGTCACTGTGCTCCTCTCCCTTTGAGACAGAAATGAGAAATGGTTACAGTAATATCATCATTCAACCTACATCTGCTGCTCACTAAAAGGAATTGGAAAAAACACAAAACAAAGGGGGCGGGGTGAGGGGGGGGGGGGGGGGAGGTGGGGAGCGGGAGGGCGGGGCAGGCGGGGAAGGATGGGCGGTGGAACTTGCATCAGCACCCCTTTTTAGGAAAGCAGCATTAGACAAATCAGAAAGATGCCTAGGCCTGAACACCCATGGATTGTGATACTGCAGGGAGGTGACTATTGCTTTAACTGAGCCTATGTTCCAAATTGTGGTACATGTATCAGTTATCACGCGATTTTTTTGTTTTGTTTGTTTGGTTTGGTTTGGTTTGGTTTGGCAGCACATGGTGGTCTTGCTGCTCGTGGTGTTTTACAGTGTCATCACAATCATCATCATCATCATCATCATCATCATCATCACCATCATTATTACTATCATCATTATTGTGATATCATCATCATCATTGTTGGTATGATTCAGATGTTTCAGAGCAGTTTACTTATATATCCCACAACACAAGAGAACACAACTTATCGACCAGCTGAAGCTATTTTCGTCTTCTAGAGATGCATGAGTAAAGCTAAATTTGGCAGCCTTTGTCTGATTACAGACTACAATACTCCCCGTTTATAACAAACTCGCCAATAACAAATTTGGTTTATAGAAAAAAACAAAACAAAACGAAACAAGCAAAAAACAAACAAAAAGGAAAGAAAGAAAAGGAAAGGAAAATCACAAGCCTGGCTATGACCAAACTCTTCTCGGTTTGCACAAAACTTGGTTATGGCAAATCCTCGCTTCGCCTATAGCATACGTTTCCTTATTCCCCAGACGTGCCCGTACTCGGATAAAATACATGGAACTGCTCTTATGCGCTCTCGGTTAGGTTTTTTCCCCTTATTTTTTTTTTTTTTAAACGCACAATTTACAAGCCTTGGTTGCCAAGTTTACAGGGAATTCTCACACACCCATCTAACTTTAAAACATACTGTAAAATTGGACACCTGGCTCACAACGACCTTAAAAAGTGTCTGTTTCAAAATTGGTAATAAACAGCTTTGTCAAAACGATTTCTCTGCAGTTGAAGTGTGTCTGATTTCAGGAAAAAAAGGTTTTACGCAAAAAATACAATCCATGAAATAAGTATTTTTGTATATTTCTAATCTTAAAATTACCAAATAAACAAAAAATGGAATCGCTATTAATCCGTCCTTTTCGCCGATCCATGATGAAACAAGCTAAAGCTACATTTGATACGCACTATACACATCTATCAAGAAAAGATTCCCATAGCATCTGAAAAATTTAGTACACCGTTGGGTATTCAATGCAAAAACCTTTGAAAAAAAAATTACGGACAGTATGGCAATAAGACAGGAGAAGCTTTCATAGTAACTGTAACCGACTTAAAAGCAGAGAAATCATATCATCTTGGTGGGATTTTTTTTTTTTTTTTTTTTTGTATCTAAGTTTTATGTTATGCCCTAACTGGTCCACCGTCAACTCAAGAATGTCGATTCTATCAGCTTTCCCTACATTTTTGTCTCAAAATGCAAAGTTTCTATTTGAAATGATGGTTAATAAATCCTGCAATGTTGGTTACTCTTTGTTGAGTGCCCTCCCATTGCCCTCTCCGCAAATGAGAGCGTCGATTAAGCTGTAAGAGTGAAAGGCCAATATATGGAAAGTTCAGTTCATTTGAACATACCTTTAGATCTAACAGAATGAGACACTATTGTGGAACTCATTGTGAACGCATCAGACAAAAAAGTTTCGAAATCTGTAAATGAACTCTAGTATTCAACATTGTCCATTTTCTGTCCCCTGTCCCCCCCCCCCAGTGTGTTGAATGTTCTGTTCTTTGCTCAGTTTGCGAATGTTTCTTACCTACTACTCCAACAGGTATTTCTCTCTGATGATTTTCCATGTTAGCTTTAGATTTTTCCCCCGGTTACACAAACATGCCTTGCCTGGCACACACACACACACACACACACAACACCAACACACACACACACACGAGAAAAAGAGGAGAGAGGAGAGAGAAGAGAGAGAGGGAGAGAGAGAGAGAGAGAGAGAGATTGAGAGAGTGGCGGGGATAGGGGGGGGGGGTGGTCAGAAACAAGGACACACCCAAAGGTTAAGAGGCAAAGCAAGTATTTGTAAAACACCGCTTGAGCAGTTTTCCAGTGTGTTTCAAAAACACAACACACACAACACACACACACCCACACACACACACACACACACACACACACAACGCGCGCACGCACGCACGGCCACGCACACACACACAAAACAAACCGAGAGAGAGAGAGAGAGAGAGAGAGACGAGAGGAGAGATAGTGAGAGAGTGGCGGGCGGGGGGGGGGGGGGGGGGGTGGGGGAGGGGTGGGGGGTTGGGGGGAATGGGGGGGTGGGGGGGGGGTGGGGGGGGGGGGTGGGGTTTGGGGTGGGAGGGGGGGGGGGGGGGGGGGGGGGGGTGGGGGGGGGGGGGGGGGTTGTGGGAAGGGGGGGGGGGGGGGGGGGGGGGGGGGTTGCGGGTGGGGATGGGTGGGGGGGGGGTTGGGGGGGGTTCAAAACGGACACAACGGTTAAGAGCGAAGTATTATGTAAACCACCCTGTATGTTTTACAGTGTGTTTCAAAAACAAACTGAAAACAGACAACGAGCGCACTGTACTATGTAGGTCAGCCAGGGACGCACGAAGCCATGTGTCTCCCTTTTTGACTTCTTTTTTTGTTGTTGTGTTGTTGTTGCTTCTGTCTTCTCTTCGTTCTTCTTCTTCTGTTTTGCTTGTTCTTGTTCTTCTAGTTCCTCTTCCTCTTCTTTCTTGTCTTTTCTTAATTGTTCTTCTCTCGTTCTTTCTTTCTGTGTTGTTGTTTGTTGCTGTTTTGGTGTTGTTGTTCTTCTATTCTTCGTCTCTCTCCTCGCTCTCTGGGTATCTCCTCTTCTATCTCTCTCTCTACCTCCTCTCTCTCTCTCTACCGATCACCGTCCAGCCCTTACCAACGAATATTCATATTCAGTCTAAATCTTGACGGTATTTCCTCCCGTTTTGTTGTCATTATTTTTGTTTTCTTGCTGCTGCTGCCCGATGTTCTTGTAAGTGCCATACTGCTGTTGGTACAGTCGCACATTGCGATTGTTGTCGCTGTCGGTACTCCTGCTCCAGTTCCTCCTGTTGCTGTTCGTTTTGTTGATCTTCTTGTTTAGCGAACCGGAATAGGCTAGTGGTAGAGCGCCGGATTCGTAATCTTGGGGATGGCGGGTTCGAATCTCCTCCGCGCCGTTTCGGGTACAGTGTTTTTTTTTTTTTTCCCTCGGAGTTAACATTAGTTCTGACTCCATTTCCCATACAGTCCTTCGAATGAGACTCTAAACCGAGGTTCCGTGTGTGAACGCACGCGTAACATCTTGCACACACGTCAAATTCCCATCACCAACTTCCGGAAGAGAAGGTCAGTTTGGCCGTTGGTATGGATGACACGTTAGAAGGAGCAAGCACCTTCCCCCAAGTTTGGGTATGGGCTGCCTTAATGGCGGGAAAAAAAAAAAAAAAAAAAAAAAAAAAAAAAAAACCGGTCATACACACAAAACCCCACTCTGTTGGGTAGATGGGATATTAATTCATGCCTGTCTATACAGGGAGTGTCCGCATGAGTATCAGTCTCTCTCTTAATTCATTATTGATTCATTTATTTGTTATTGTTGTCTTGTCTTCTGAGTCCCGTCGCTGGTGTCATACCCACCTCGTTGCCTTGACATACAAAAAGAGAAAGACCCAACTTTCGTAGCTCCTTCAAGCCCTGCTGTCACGATGACTCTGTTCGGAGATAGAGCTCGTTTCAGCTCGCCCGCCCATGCACAGCCAACAAGAAGTTTGTTTTCCTCTACCATCTCCCAGAAGCGCAGTCCAACACGAAACAATCAAAAACGACCAGACAAGACATGCGGGGTCACCGTGGTGGAGGCGTTCAGTGGTGCCTGTGCTGATCCAGCATACGCAGGACACCACCTACGAATTCCCCTATCAGACCTGTTTGCCCTAAAACTGCCATGGGTGTACTTGTCATCGAAAATGAACGCTATTTTTTTTTTTTTTTTTTCTTTTTTTTTTTTTTTTTTCAAAGACTGCGTACCAAATTCCAAACTGCTGTAAAAGCAGAGGGGAGATGGGAGTGTCCTTTATTTTGTTGTCACCTGCCAGGGGCCGGAACAACTCAGTGGTAGAGCGCCAGACTCGTAATCTTGGGGTTGTGGGTTCGAATCTCCGCCGCGCCGTTTCGGTACAGGAGGATTTTTCCCTCGGGGTTAACATTGGTTCTGACTCCATTTCCCATACGGTCCTTCCAATGAGACTATAAATCGAGGTTCCGTGTGTGAACGCACGCACAACATCTTGCACACACGTCAAATCGTAAAATCCCATCACCAACTTTCGGAAGAGAAGGCCAGTTTGGCCGTTGGTATGGATGACACATTACACACAGCATGCACCTTCCTGGAAGTTGGAGTATGGCTGCCTTAATGGCGGGATAAAAATCGGTCATACACACAAAACAACACTCCCTTTGCTGGTAGATGGGATTAATCCTTGCCTGTCTGTACGGGGAGTGTCCGCAAGAGTATTAGCCTGCGTACGCAGAAGAAGAAGTTGTCACCTTCTATCACATTGCATACGCTTCTTGCCAAGAAACAACCACCTGATCTTGCTCGGACTACGGTCAAACAGGTGCTTTCTGGTACAATTACTTTCGAGCCTGACTCGTCAGCATACTCTGGCCCACGCGCATGCTCTCTCTAGCAAGTTTTACGAGGTTACGCGGCATGTTGTCAAAGAAACGGACATTGCAAAACCCGCGATTTTCGCGCGCAGAAGAAGTTAGCAAGAGTTGTCGCTCTTTTGGTCAAAGCTTCCATCACAACTACTGTCCACAAGTTCAATCACCGCTCAAGAACGTTTGTCTGCAGAATTATTTCGACCTATTTGTTTTCAATTCGTCGATGTCGTTTTTTTTTTTTTTTTTTCCAAACGTGTGTACAAAATACGGCGAAATCTTATGGATAAACAGGTTTTCCATATTGACGACGACAACTGGTTTAGTCGCATAGTCAGGGGATGTCGTCAGGGTTTTTTTTTTGTGGTTTGTGTGTGTGTGTGTGTGTGTGTGTGTGTGTGTGTGTGTGTGTGTGTGTGTGTGTGTGTGTGTGTTTCCAAACGTGTGTACAAAATTCGGCGAAATCGTATGGATAAACAGGTTTGCCATATAACGACAACTGGTTTAGTCGCATAGTCAGCGTGAGTGACCCCCCCTCCATCCATCACACACACACACACACACACACACACACACACACACACACACACACACACACACACACACACACACACACGGTCCCTCCCCCTCCCCCTCAGAGAACACAACCACGTTCATCCAATTAGTTTCACCCATGAAACCTCCTGATACCAACGACCTTGACTACGACCCCTTTCATGGGCACTGGGGGCGGAAGGCAAACTAAACTGAGTCACTATGAGAGCGAGGCTTGAAGGACTAATGAACTTTGAGTCTTGTTGTTATCTGTACAGACAATGAAGACGAGGATGATGAAGATGGTGCTTCCAATTAGTCCTCTTCGTTCCGATCGGAACACAGGGCCCGCACTGCAGATCTCCATCTCGCCGCTCTGTCTTGGGCTGTTCTCTTGGCTTCACCCCAGGTCACGTTGCTGAACTTGAGTTCTGCCTGTAGAGTTCTTCTCCAGGTGGTGACTGGTCGTCCCCTCTTCCGCTTCCCTGTGGGTTCCAGTCCAAGGCGTGGCGTGGGATGTGGGTCTGTCCTCTACGCAGGGGGTGTGTCCAACCCAACCCCATTTCCTCATCTGGATACTCTTGGTGATTGGGTCTTGTTTCGTCCGGCGCATGAGTTCCTCGTTGCAGATTCGCTCCGGCCATCTCTGATGGACAGGATCTGGCGAAGACTGGTGTTGATGAAGACTTGCAACTTGCTGTCCAGGCTCTTTGTGCGCTCTCCAAGTCTTCGAACTGTACAATAACACGGACTTGACGGTGGTGTTGAACAGCCTTAGCTTGGTGTGCAGACTGAGGTTTTCAGGCTGTATGACAGGGCTGTATTCTGCATATATATACTTTCACATTATATTTGGTCCTCCCTTTCCTCCAGAACTACAGGCCCAGGAGTTACAGCATGGGCAGTCCTGTTAAAAATATTTACCAGCATTCGATTAAGATGGGGAAGCTCGACTGTGTGGTTCCAGCCTTCCTATTTGACGTCACAGAGCACGCAGCTCGGGATAGGAGAGCACTGAGGCTGAACAGTGCCACAAAGAAATGCCTCTACACGGCACGAAACCTGCGAACTCCCAGTCCCCCAACTACACAGTGCAAAGCAGCGCATTGTTGCGGGTGATTTCACAGCTATTATAGTCACTGGTCCATAGTGCTTGTTTTTTTCTTCCGTTGCTGCTGCCCCCACTATTGTTGTTGTTATTGATTACGGTGTCCTTGCACTTAGTTGTTTCTAGAGCTTCCATTGCGGGTAGTTGTTTGGCACCATTGTTGCCATCGCCGTTTCAGTCATTGCTATCCATTCTTCTGCTCTCGCTGTCTGTCTGTCTGCCTGTCTCTGTCTGTCTGTGTCTCTTTTTTCTCTGTGTGCCTGCCTGCCAGCCTGCCAGCCTGCCTGCCTGCCTGCCTGCCTGCCTGCCTGCCTGTCTCTCTGTCTGTCTGTCTCTCTCTCTCTCTCTCTCTCTGCCTATCTGTCTGTCTCTGCTTCTTGTCACCGCCTCTCTCCGTCTCCTCCCTTGTGTCTAAGTTTCTCTCTATCATTTTTCTCTCTCTCTCTCTCTCTCTCTCTCTCTCTCTCTCTCTCTCTCTCTCTCTCTTGCTTTCCTACAGCATCCTGTAAGGCTGCAATGAACTGCCGTCTTTGCTGCTTTGCTTACTATCAGTTCCATCCCAATCCCTCGAAACACACACACACACACACACACACACACACACACACACACACACACACACACACACACACACACACACACACACACGTATTTTAGTTCATGGGGGGAGGGCACAAACAATTTCACCCATTCCAATCTGGATTCTGATCTAATAATTCCTGTTACACAGCCTTATCACGAACGTTTGACTCATGGCTGTCATATATGAACCAATCACAAATGGCAGTTGTCTTTATTGACTTCAAAAACGCGTCTGGTCTTGTTGATCCATTCTCTTAAAAAGACTGTCTATCAATTTGAAACGTTCTTCTCGAGTCTCATGATTCCAGTCGCACTTGAATGACAGGAC
>JADBJO010008789.1:52500-55000 GCA_016801955.1 Conus betulinus
GTCACAAAGAAGAACAAAAAAAATGTTAAAAAAAAAAAAAAAAATCCCCCCCCATCTCTTGAGATACAGAGCCAAAGAAAGTGAGAGGAAGGCGTAAATTGTTCGCACAGAACTACCTGAAGACGGCAGAATGCGGGTGCCGGCGTCGCCAGGTGACAACCCAAAACGGCCACACGTGCAATCCTCTCATGCTATGAAATACATTCATTAAAGTGTCCTTCCTATGATGTACAGATGCATAATGTACGAGTTCACTTCCTGAGTAGCAAGCGAAAAAGCTCCTAACATGAATACTAGGCAAAGTTTAAACGTTAGTAACAGCGCACCACAAAACAAACAAAACAAAACAAAACAAACAAACAAACAAACGAAATATCAACACCCATTTCGCGCTTAAGTGGTTGAAGATAAGTGATTGCTCGTTCATTTTCGTTGTCCTAATTGTTTTATATCTTGCCTGAAGAAGACCTAAGAGGTCAAAATGCGTCGTGTTTTGTCTTATGTGATTGGTCTACGCTTCTGCGTTTTTTGTTTGTTTGTTTTTGGGCGGCGCGCTATTACTAACATTTAAAATTTGTTTGAATTTCCGCCTGCAGTCGCCTCACTTTGCAAATAGAAATACTAGGAGTAAGCAACCTACAGAAACGTCTGTATGAGCAAACAATGGGTGCGTTGAGCGATGGTGGTCGAAAGGAAGAACGAGAGAGTGTGGGTTGAGTTGGGAGAGAGGTGGTTTGGGTGGAAGACAGGAAAACAAAGGGGAGAAATATATGATATGATCCTTGTGCCATCGAGTCAAACTGTCTGGCTCCACTCAAGTCCTGGAACACTACTTCAGTTTGAAAAGATATGTGCCGTGGGGAATTATCTTCCAAACAACCCTATGAACGCACTGTAGTTGTGAGTGTATATGACTTTACATGTATTCACTGGCATGCGATATGTGGAAGAATATTTTTTCGAACAGATATGTGTACATTCGCGTGCATGTACATACTGGCTCATACACCGACCTACGTTTCATGCGGATGTGTCTACAAAAATAAAACAGAACATTTTCATTTATAAGTGTACATATGTGTCCCGTTTCTGTAATTCAAAGGGTATATTCACTGCTGGACTATGTAACTCTGATAGAGGAAAGCAAATAATTCTGATAGTTCTTTCATGTATTATAGACTGAAGAAGTGAGTGAATGAAGTGAGAGAAACAACTATTTGAGAGAGAAAAAAAGAGAAAGAAACAAGACAGTTGTCCTGACAATGACGTCAAACATGAAGGACGTGAGTGAGTGGGTGTCTACGTGAATAAGTCTAAGGAACTGGCAATGAAAAAAAAACCATGTCTTTAAAAGCTGTAAGCAGAAATAAAAAAAAAAAAGTACGAGAAAAGTGAGGTACTGATGATCTAAATCACACAACACACATCATACACACACACACACACACACTTGTCACACAAACGACACGTCAAAGATCGTCCGGGGAAGAGGCAGCGAAAGGGGCAGAACTTGGTCCCCGTACACGATCGCTCATGGCCTTCCAGAGTGTCAATGCCAAACGTCACCCTAGACAGTACGTCCCCTCTTCCCCTTCCTGACACCCCTCTGTCCACTTTCTTACGCTCCTATCCCCTTTCTGATCCAAACCTGACACTGATCATCATCGCCGAATCCTCGACCCGACCTCTACCACAACAATTTGGGCAATCCTCTCCGACCTCTATCACGACCTTGGGCAATCCTCTCTCCGACCTCTACCACGACCTTGGCAATCCTCTCCGACCTCTACCACGACCTTGGGCAATCCTCTCCGACCTCTACCACGACCTGGGCAATCCTCTCCGACCTACACCACGACCTTGGGCAATCCTCTCCAACCTACACCACAATCTTTGGCAATCCTCTCCGACCTCTGCCACGACCTTTGGCAACCATCACCGACCTCTACCACGACCTTGGGCAATCCTCTCCGACCTCTACCACGACTTGGGCAATGCTCTCCGACCTCTACCACGACCTTGGGCAATCCTCTCCGACCTCTACCACGACCTTGGGCAATCCTCTCCGACCTCTACCACGACCTTTATCCTCTCCGACCTCTACCACGACCTTTTGACTGTCCCATATCCATGGCAAGCCACTTTTGCCCCTCTTCCTTTCCCCCACAGATTGGGGGGGGGGGGGGGGAGGGGGGGGGGGGGATGAGGCATACACAACATTTTTCTTCACTCACCTGGGACCCGCTCTATTTGAAAAAAAAAAAAAAAATGGTCAAAGGAATGGGGGGGGGGGGGGGGGGGGGAGTTTTAAAAAACGTCTGCTCTCCACCCAATCTGGCAAAGTGAAGGGCTAAGCAGAAACAAGCGCGCGCGCGCACACACACACACACACACACACACACACACACACACACACACACATACACGTCAATGTTGCCAAACTGCAAGACAGAACGGTGGGAATGAGATGTAAGTAAGGCATCCATTCTACACTTAAATC
>JADBJO010008789.1:62500-91310 GCA_016801955.1 Conus betulinus
AACGAGTGCTGGACCGCTTGTCCATTGACGAAACTGATCTTCTTTTTCTTTCAGGAACCTCATCCGCACAGATGTGCCTCTGCCCTTGCCTAAGCCTGAACCACAGCAGCGGACAACAACAACAGCAACAACCCGCCACGAACGGCAGAGCGCCGGACCTCGAGAAAAGTCCCCCGCAACTCCACCTCCCAGTACCGCCGCTCCAAGACGTCCGCTCCTCTCATGCAGACGTCCTACACGATCGTTGGCAGCCCCTGGCTCATCGCCGGTTTTCTCTTCATCGCCTTCTTCATCTTATGTGATATCAGGTGGCTGGACTGCCGATGCAAACGTCGTCGTTGATGTGATGGCAAAAAGCCTTTGGCTGGTCCTCCGTTTCCCCTTTACCCTTCTCCCAATACCGTCCATTTCCAGTCTTGTCTTTTTAACTTTTTATCCACGCTAACCCCCCCCCCCCCCCCCCCCCCCCCCCCCCCCTTCCTTGAAAACTATAGGGCTTTATAAGAGAGGTATAGTTGCTAAGTGAGACGACTGCAGGCAGCAGCCTAAACAAATCTTAAATAAATGTCAGTAAAAAGGGAAAAAAAAGTGGACAAACGAATCACAAGACAAAACTCGACGCGTTTGGGACCTCTTAGGTCCTTCTTCAGGCAAGATACAAACCATTAGGACAATGAAAATGAACGAGCAATCACTTATCTTCAATCATTTCAGCGCAAGACGGGCGTTGAATGTTGAACGAGCAATCACTTATCTTCAATCACTTCAACGCCTATCTTGCGCTGAAATGATTGAAGATAAGTGACTGCTCGTTCATCTTCGTTGTCCTAATTGTTTTGTATCTTGCCTGAAAAAGACCTATGAGGTCGAAACGCGTCGTGTTTTGTCTTGGGATTCGTTTGTCCACTTTTTTGTTTTCTTTTTTTTTTTTTTTTTTTTTTTTTTTTCGGTTCGCTCACATTTATTTAAGATTTATTTGTTAAGAGTCTATTTCAATAACGGGTTTCAATCACAGGTTGGGGTCCAGGACTTCACCACCACCGTCACCACCTCTCAACAAACCCGGCCCTTGGGGCTACGGGCTCAGTTGGGAAGAAGACTGGGATCACACAGTCGAGTTTCATTCACTAAATGGACGCGTCTATGACAGTGTCGCTCGAATTTCCTGACCAACACTGCAGGTGTCTGTATCTCTCGAGCCTGGTTGACACTGGGATATAATATGAATGTAGAAGACAGCCCCTCATGCAGTCTCAGACCGGAATGGAAATCCGTAGCATCATCTTCATTATCATTATTTCTCATCGATCATCATTTAAGGAAAAAAAAAAGTCTCATATTCTGTGGTCCTTCATGCCCTGTTCTCATGGTGACCTCAGTTTTTGATGTCCTCTCCACGTCTGCGGCTTTGGTTTCATTCCGTCACGTTGTCGTTGGACGGACGTGGTGGCGTCCTCCGGAGAAGAGCTCACTCACGTCGGTTCCGCGACTAAGCAAATGTTACTGTCGTCAGTAGGTGATGTTTTACATGATTCTGCTAGATCAGAACAGGCATCACTGAACCACCACCTCGGCGGCAGTGCAGTGTCTCCTCCGGTGGGTTGCCTCTTGACGACTTGATATTGACTACTCCCTGTTAATTGCCGGTGCCGGGGTTGGGGCCAGACAGACCGGGCTATGGCTTTGTCGGAACGAGCGGCATGGGCGCAATGCCTCATTTCGAAAATGAGAAAAGCTAAAAGCGCCTTAAATGGCGCAATCCTGAATTTTTTTTTTTTTTTTAAAGGAAAATGCATACTGTCATAGCAACTCTCCATCTATCTGCAATAGATGTAAACAATGTGCAAATCTCACACCACCACCCTTAATCACCCTCCCCCTGAACAAATCTTCCCGAGCGCACTTTATTTTTTGGAATGGAAATCCTGCCCCCCTCCCGCCGTCTTTCCTAACCCCACAGACGACAAATTTGATTCCACGTTAATTCACTGGGTACTCCCCTCTCTCTCTCTCTCTCTCTCTCTCTCTCTCTCTCTAACATTTCAGCTACAGTGCACCTTAAGAAAAAGACCCCCACCCCCAGTGCATCCCCATCCCCCACCCCCCCCCCTCCCCCGCCCCGTCTGCCCGCGGTGAATTGCGCCATCCCTGTTTATGGACACACTTCACTGCTTTTAACATGTCTCTAGTGCACACACGCTGTTGGTTTACGAGTCTACAGTCAACACATGGAGTTGGTTTACACGTCTCTAGCGGGCACATGCCGTTAGTATGCATGTCTCTACAACACACAAGGTATTGGTTTACGTATGAACACATGGTGTTGGTTTACACATGACTCTAGTGGACACATGCTTTTGGTTTATATCTCTCTAGCGGGCACGTGGTATTGGTTTGCATGTCTCTAGTAGACACATGCTTTTGGTTTTATATCTCTCTAGCGGGCACGTGGTATTGGTTTGCATGTCTCTAGTAGACACATGCTTTTGGTTTATATCTCTCTAGCGGGCAGTACTGGTTTACATGTCTCTAGTAGACACATGCTCTGGGTTTATCTCTCTCTAGTGGGCACGTGGTATTGGTTTACATATCTCAAGTGGACACACGCTGCTGGTTTACATGTCTACACGGTTGTGATTTACATGGATCCCGTGGACACACAGTATTGTTTTACATGTCTATAGTTAACACATGCTGGATTTTTTACATGTCTGTAGTGGACGCAAGCTGCTGGTTTACATGTTTTTTTGTTGTTGTTTTTTACGTGGACACTCGGTGTGGGTTTACACATCTTTGGTGGACATGCTCTGTGTGGTTTACACGTCTCCGATGGACAAGCAAATACTGTTCATTTCATGCGATCCTTCACGACAAATGCGTTTTTGTTTACATGTCTCTCACGGTAGACACTGCAAACTTTTGCACTTCTCTTAAGTCACAGATGTTCTTGGTTTACATCCTTCAAGACAGACGCGTTTTGTTTACATGTCTCTCGTGGCAGACACTGCAGTTTTTTTACATTTCTCTTAAGTCACAGATGTTCTTGGGTTTACATTCTCTGGCGCAGGGTCACAGATAGTTGGTTTACGCGTTGTTCATAATGAAGAGCAGCTGCTGTAGTCTTACTGAAGCCGCTGCTTGTGCGAAGTTATCAAAACACACGCACGCACGCACGCACACACGCACGCACGCACGCACGCACGCACGCACACACACACACACACACACACACACACACACACACACACACACACACATTTAGCACATTAGAAATAAAAATAAGATACAACATAAGATTGTATTTATATACACTCTTTAACTTCTCAACTGTACGCTTAAATGAAGTGTTCAAAACGGGAAAAAAAAATATGACGTGAACACCGGAAATGTGCTGTGATGAAGACACCATTCAAAGGACTGCTTCCATCTTCATCAGATACACCTCTAGTGCAGAGACACTATTGAAGAACTGAAAACTAGTTACATTGGACATGGTGAAATTACTGTATTTCTTTAAAACTGTAGCACTCTAAAAATCATATCATAAACTTACCTGTTAACACACACACACACACACACACACACACACACACACACACACACACACACACACACACACACACACACACACTCATACACACACTCACATGTGATTGCACGCACTCATACTACTTTCACCATACACTCTATCACTATAAACTGTCTGAAATCACTTTATGTGGGAAGACGTTAAACGGAAGAACAACAACACACATTTAGCCGACTCGCAAGACTCCAAACCGAGAGACGACCAACACGTATTTTACAGATTTTCTTCGCATCAAAATCATCACCGCAGCGGAGGTCTGTAAAATGTCCCTGAGGAACGTGTCTTCGTCACTCATTGGGTGTTTCATCAGCCACCTTTATGATAGATACGGCTTTGTGAATCAGAACTTTCTGAGACGATGTCTTCTTCTTAGCTGTGTTTCAGCAGCCATTTTTATGACTCATACAGATTGTTGTGAGTCGGTGCTTTCTGAAACGAAGTCTTCTCTGCTGTGTTCCTACATCAATCTCTATGATAGATACAGGTTGAGAGCCACTGCTTTCTGAAACGAAGTCTTCTCTGCTGTGTTCCAACATCAATCTCTATGATAGATACAGGTTGAGAGCCAGTGCTTTCTGAAACGAAGTCTTCTCTGTTGTGTCCCACCATCGATTTCTATGATAGATACTGTGTTGAGAGTCACCATGCTTTCTGAAACGAAGTCTTCTAGGCTGTGTGTCCAACATCAATCTCTACGATTGATACAAGTCAGTGCTTTCTGAAACAGTCTTCTTGGGCACAATCTCTTGATACAAGAAATGCGCACCTGCACGAATTGGAAAAATCTTGAAAATTTTTTCACGGGATCCTGGGTCAGTGTCCGGTTTCCAGCTGGGCTCTCCAGACAACGGCCTCAAGGGGTCAGGGGCCAGGGGTCAGGGGTGAAGCCTCCCTGACTCTGAAGCTTTTCTTTTTCTCCACCCGACCCTGAAAACCATTGTTGAGGCTGACGCTATGCTCCATCCGTCCTGCGTTCCAAACCATTCCTGATGCTTGCGGGTCTCGTCAGTGTTTCTTATCGATTCCTTTTCTCACCCTGTGAAACGTCTTGAGCCCAGTGATTCTGTATAACGAGTTTGCGGGTGGTGCTGGTAGTAGTAGCCTTGACTAACCAAACGGGAATCAAATGATGGAGTGGACAGTGAATCAGAAAGCTGATGATCCTAATCTTTCAGATCCCCCTTTAAAAAAAAAAAAATCATCAGCAGATTTATGCAAATCACAAAAAAGGCCCTAGAGACCTTTAAAAAAGCCTGATTTCAGGCTAAAACCTGAACAGTCTTATGTCTGAAATGGGCAGGAAGACGCATACATAAAGGCAGACTTTCATTCAAAAAAGAAAAAAAAAGAGTTTAATAAAAAAAAAAATAATAATAAAAAAATAAATAAATAAATAAATAAAACCTGCAAAGGTACACCACATGGACATCAGATAAGTCTCTCTTCGTTCTTTGTTTGTACTGTCCTAAATGTTAAATGTGATCTATTTTTTTGCTTGAAGAAGACCCAAGAGGTCGAAATGCATCGTGTCTTGTCCTGTGCTTTGTTTGTCATGTCCTTGGCGGCAACTAAGCGCAGTAAGTCAGTCTATCTTTTGCTCTTGTCACAACCTTAAAGCCAACCTTGTGCTCTACTTGTTTATCGGTAACGTTTCATACCATTTTCATTACTTCTGGTACTTCGACTATGCATCAAAATGTTTTTCACTGCTAAGATCTGTGATAATCTGGGCAAGTTGTTTCTCCACAAAATGTTATTTTATGGATTATCATTTAAACTGACATGCTAGTTCCGTCTTTGCCTGCCTGCCTGCCTGCCTCTCTCTCTCTCTCTCTCTCTCTCTCTCTCTCTCCTCTCTCCTCTCTCTCTCTCTCTCTCTCTCTCTTTCCAATTGGCAGGTCTTCTGCGTTTTAGCTTGAAAAAGGTTTTGAATAAACCGAAAAATTTGCAATTTACACAGTGTTACTTGGTTTTTACTATTCTCTCTCTCTCTCTCTCTCTCTCTCTCTCTCTCTCTCTCTCTCTCTCTCTCTCTCTCTCTCTCTCTCATTCTCTTTTCTCTCTCTCCCCCCCCCCCCCCTCTCTCTCTCTCAAACGAGTTGGTGCATTCTTAATTTCTATCCATGTAAGAAGTATTACCATATATCAAATGTATGAGTTTGCTTTATTCAAATGACATTGTACATTTGATTTGAGACAGTAAGCGACATAGCCGGAATAGCCCAGTTGGTAGAGCGCCGGACTACGAGGGATCCTGGGGTTGCGGGTTCGAATCCCCGCTGGGGCGTTTTCGGTACAGGGGGATTTTTCCCTCGGAGTTAACATTGGTTCTAATTTCATTTCCCATACAGTCCTTCAAATGAGACTATAAACCGAGGTTCCGTGTGTGAACGCATGCATAATATCTTGCACACACGTTAAATCCCATCACCAACTTTCGGAAGAGAAGGCCAGTTTGGCCGTTGGTATGGATGACACGTTACACATAGCATGCACCCTGCGTGAGAAACGGAAAGAATGAAAAAAGTAAGGAACTCGAGTGAGCGATATTGAACGATACTGACTGGATGACACGGGAAACGACTGAATGAAGCGCCAGCTGGCAACTCTTCAGTTGGCACTACCCAGGTAGGCAGCCCGTTGTGTAAACGAGTGTGGATTGTAAAGCGCTTAGAGCTTGGTCTCTAGCCGAGAATAGGCGCTATATAAGTATTCGTTATTATTATTATTATTATTTTCTAGATCTGATGTATATCCATGCTGTTACTGTTGGATTTGTTCATTGCAACATTTTCTTTCCAAGAGCCTGAATAAAACATATGTGCGTTGTAGCAATTCTTATCGATACAGTACAGTCACTGTGGCAATTAGGACATGCCGTTATTTTAAACCAACACAAGGTTTGCCATTGCACAGCGAAGAGTCACCACTCTTCTTTCCCTCTGTTGTGGCTTATGCACGCCCAACCATTTCCGCGGATTTCCAAGATCAAATCAATTTGCTTATATCACTCTTTATTCAGTTCTTCCATCAAACCAAATAGCACCTGTTTCCCCCACCCCCCACCTGTTTTTCTTATCATAAAACATGCACACAACTAAACTCTCATCTCTCTCTCTCTCTCTCTCTCTCTCCTCTCTCTCTCTCTCTCTTCTCTCTCTCCTCTCTCTCTCTCTCTCTCTCTCTCTCTGCTTGGCATACACAGCATTAGATTATTCTGTAGGAACTTGCCAACCCACCAAATCATATCTATCATATCTTTTTAAAACTTTTTCCCCCTTGCGCTTAGGGTTGATTTTATCAAGATTTTGCGCATGATAAGTACCACAATTATTATTATTATTACTTGCAAAGTGAGACGACTGCAGGCGAAAATCTGTAACAAATCTTACATGCGTTAGCGAACCGCCAAGAGAAACGTGGACAAGCGAGTCACAAGACAAAACACGACGCGTTTCGACCTCTTAGGTCTTCTTCAGGCAAGACGCAAACAAACAGGACGAGGAAAATGAACGAGTTCGTCACTTAGCGTTGATCTGTTCAGCGCAAGGTAGGCGTGGTGTTTTTTTTCTTTTTTTGTCTTGTACTTGTTTGTCCACGTTTCTCTTGGCAGTTAACGAACATTTATTTTATTTAAGATTAGCAGGGGCAGTTACAGAGGAGAAAGTGGAACTGCATTTCACACTCGCTTCTCCCTTCCCCTGCCCCATCTATCTCAACCTTATCTTCACAATAGAAAGGGGAAGAAAAAAAAATGATTGCAGTGTTTACAACCACCTTCTTCTTTAAAATAATTGATCCTGTCTGTTTCATTTGCTCAGTGGTTGAACTTTCCACTTGTCATCAATGTTCAGCTGTTTCACATGTTTGGTTGCGGGATTTGATCCCTCGGCACACTCTTGGACGTTGTGTTCCCTATTACCAGCCCCCCCCCCCCCCCCTTCCCAATCCAAACTGATCTGTCGCTGCGCAGCTCCGAGAGAGAATGAGTCACAGAGAATAACCTTGTGACTGGGAACTTTTCTTGTCATTTATTTTCCTTTTAAAAAATTTACTTTTTTTATTTTTTTATATTTATTTATCTATTTATTTCCCCATTGAGCACTATCATCAATCCACCATAACCACTACCGTCACAAATATATCCAAACCACTCCACTTAACCAGCTACACAAACTACAAACCCCATTGCCCCCCCCCCCCCCCCCCCCCCCCCCCCCCCCCTCCATTTCCTCTCCCGTAATCCCCTCCGTCGTTTCTGTCTGGCTGCCATTTTATTCGGGTGCCGAATACATGGAAGGTAAGTGACTCTACGTTCTTTGTTCGCACTGTTCTAAATGTTACATGCTATTTGTTTTTTGCCTAAAGAAGACCCAAGAGGTCGAAATGCATTGTATCTTGTCCTGTGCTTTGCTTGTCTATGTCTTTGGCGGTAACTAGCCCCCCCCCCCCCCCCCATCCCCCCCCCCCCATCCCCCCCCCCCCCCCCCATCCCCCCCCCCCCCCCCCCCCCCCCCCCCCCCCCCCCCCCCCCCCCCCCCCCCCCCCCCCAAGTTCGAATCATTTGGAAAAAGACTTCTGATCTCTAGCTGGATAGTCTTTACTCACACAACTCTCACAGAGTCAGTCAGGGATCCTGTAACAGTTTCCTAAGGAGGGAAAAATAGAACAAAGTCACAGAACCACCCATGCAGAACGTCTTCAATGGCTGCCTGTCCTGGTGGACAGGTGCGTTTGATGACCCAAATCCACCCATCTCCACCTATCCCTTGACATCGTCTGTTGTCATTGGGGCACCCCTGATGATCCGGCCACCACTCTCCTCCATCTGTCCCTGTCTTCCACCGCTCGCTGAGATTCCGCCAGGCTCATTCCAGTCCGCTCTCGGATATTTGTCCTCCCACCTCTTCCTTTGTCTTCCTCTATTGCGGCTTCTTCTGGCTGTTCCTTGCAGGGGTGATAGGAGGCTCTAGGTAGAGGTAATACCTTTGGTGTCTGGCACGCTGCTCCCTACCTGGTAGGGCGGACGGGCGTCACTGGTCCTCATCCATCTTCTGAAATCTCTCACGTGCTGGCTCCGAAGCGCCACAGCCCGGCAAACCGCCACAGCTGGCGGGCCGAACCACGTGAGGGGGTGATGTTGGCACTGCATCACTGGGCGGACGAACTTCACCTGAAGACACCCGAAGCCAACGGCCAGGGCGAAAGGACCCGAATCATGTCTCTTTATCACTCTTATCGTTATTAATATTATTATTAAGCGTACCTACACAGCCCCTATCCTCGGCTAGAGAGCAGGCTGTAAGTTCTTTACGATCCACACTCTCTGTCACACAACGGGCTGCCTAACTGGGTACAGCCGACTGAACAGCTGCCTGCCGACGTTTCATTCAGTCGTTTCCCGTGTCGTTCAGTCGATCTCACTCACTCAGTTTCCTTCCTTCATGATTTTTTTTTCAGGCAGGGTGCATGCATGATGCATTCATACCAAGGGCCACACTGGCCGTCTGTTCCCAAAGTTGGTGATGGGATTTTCACGCGTGTGCAAGATGTTACGCGTGCGTTCAAGCACGGAACCTCGGTTTATAGTCTTATTCGAACGACTTTTTTTTTTTTTTTTTTTTTTGAAATGGAGTCAAAATCAAGGTTAACTCCGTGGGGAAAAATCCCCTTGTACCAAAACGGCCCGGCGGAGATTCGAACCAGCAACCCTAGGATCACCAAGATTACTACGAGTCCGGCGCTCTACCAACTGAGCTAGTCCAGCCCATATATACGGCTCTGCATCGTTAAGTAAAAATCTGCTGTTGAGCTGTTGAACGGGTAGGTCTGCTGCCCCATTTTCGCATTCGGTTGACATCAAAGAAAGAAAGAAGAAAAAAAAGGAAAAAAAAAAGAAAAACCACCATGTTTTCTGCTACCTGCTGCTCTCCGCTACCACAGCGCCACCATTCTGTTCTTAACAGCAAAACGCTGCATGTGGAAAACGGGACGGACGAAACCGGAAATTGTAAATCCGGCGGTAAGCCGTTGCCCTCGCAATGTGCTACTGGCACATTGACAAATCAGCCCAACCGTCTCTTGTGAGCAGCAAAAAAAAGTAATCTTTTTAGCCGTCATTCTAAATTTCTAATTTTGTGGCTACCCATCGAATTAAAACCAAAAAAAAAAAAAAAAAAAAAAAAAAGAAAGGAAAAAAAAAAAAGAACTGACATATTGCATGGTGAGGAAAGGGCAGTTGATTTCTATGGCGGATTATCAGCTGGCAAATCAGAAGCCAAAAACCTTTGCGTCGATAGTGATACCTGTAAAGTGTGAGAGACTGATGGCGGATTAAAAGTTACGCCTAGCAAAAACACCTGAACAGCGTTCACATCGATTAGAGCACCAGTTAAAAAACAAACAAAAAAAAAACAAAACAAAAACAAGCATGCAAACAAACCACCACCACCACCACCAATAAAACAAAACAAACAAAGAAATGCCTGCTGGCGTCGTTTTCCCTTCATACAGCTTGCCACTCTCAAAAGATAGATAATTTTCACTTGAAGACAATTGCCTTCCTTATGAGGGAGGTTTGTGTTCACTCAAAATCGTTTGCTTGCTTGTCAGCAAATTTACGCTTGGAGAGCAGAGCCGATTTTTGCCCAATATAGTGGAAATGTGGACTGTGGTCCAAAGAGAAAACCCCGCCAAATGTTCTGAACGTTGACATTGCGCATTCTTCATACTCTGCAGAAAGTAGACTGGGAGTAAATCTCACAGTCCCGACCTAGTGCTGCGTCTCCCAGCGGGGAAAATAATATTTTTTTCTCATTCATGTGCAGACTCGCTCACAGAAGGTTCAACAGGCAAGAGATAGCAATTTTTTTTTTTAACTTTCCTGCCAACTCTTTTTTTCCCCTCATGGTACAACAAAACACTCAATTTTTAAAAAAAATTGTGCGGATCCGGATCAAAGGGTGGATTCAGGATCCAGTCAACCTTGGCTGAGGTCTGTGTTCTCCCGTGTGTGTGTGTGTGTGTGTGTGTGTGGTGTGTGTGTGTGTGTGTGTGTGTGTGTGTGTGTGTGTGTTTCTAGTTTTCACAATTTTTAATGCCTCCAAGGCATCAGGTCAGACAGAGACACAGACACACGGATAAACAGGAGACAAAAAAAAAAAAAAAAAAAAAGAAACAATGAAAAAATAATCTGAGCAAGACACAATCTGGCACAAAATTTAGAGTAAGAGAAACCAAACAGAGAGAGAGAAGAGAGGAGAGGGGGAAGGGAGAGGAAGAGAGAGGGAGGGGGGGAGGAGAGGGGGGGGGGGGGGGGGATGTAAGCGGAGAGAGACGAGGCAGTGTGCGTACACGTGGCCTCTCTCCCACTCTCTCGCTCTCTCTCTCTCTCTCTCTCTCTCTCTCTCTCTCTCTCTCTATGTGTGTGTGTGTGTGTTGTGTGTGTGTGTGTGTGTGTGTGTGTGGTGAGCGAGAGAGAGAAGATAGAGGAGAGAGAGAGAGGCGGGGGGAGGGAATACACTGAAAGATTTAATTTAAAGCGACTGGCGATATGGGAGTGGACGAACATGAGAATAACATTCAACAGACATACTGCCGTTGCCGCTAAATAAGGAAAATGAATCGAACATTTCAGTACATTACATATTAGTAGAATTCAATTTATGATAAAAGCAAAGATAAACTAAGAGCATCTGTTTTAAAAACAAGAGAACTCTGTTCTACCCGAAGAGAGAGAGAGAGGAGGGAGAGAGAGAGAGAGAGAGAGAGAGAGAGAGAGAGAGAGAGAGAGAGAGAGAGAGATTGATACATTGATTGATTGATCTTATAATTCGCAAGGATGAAGATTTTAGGCCAAAGCCTAGCCTTACAATCTGTCCTTGTCATGCATACATTATTTCAACGCATATATTATTCATACTGACAATTCATAATTCAAAGCAACACTGTAATTCAATTCTACAATACTAAGCAGACTGTTCATAATTAACAGTGATTCTGACATGGTGGGTAGTCAAACAGAAGGAAACTTACCAATACAAAAACAAAAAACAAGAAGCAAACAAACAAAACTAGAGTGAGAAAGTCGGAGGATATTGGGGGGGGGGGGGGGGGGGGGGGGATGGTAGGTAGGGGGAGGTGAAGAGAGAGGGAGTAGACAGTGGGAGTGGGGATGAGAGATGAGAGAGAGAGAGAGAGAGAGAGAGAGAGAGAGAGAGAGAGAGAGAGAGAGAGAGAGAGAGAGAGCGAGATTTACCCCCAAAAAAACCTGATTACCACATACATACGGTTACTTTATGTATTCATGTCACAGATAACAGCTATTTCTAGCTAGATGACTACATTTTCAAATGAATAGTTATTTTCCTGTTATAACTGTCAAGTGAAAAACAGCTCTTCATCATAGTCATTTTCACATCAAAATACATAATCATCACAATACCACATATATTTTGAGGTCGATTACGAAAGGCAAACAACTATTTTCACACAAGTATGACGGAAATTTAACAATTCTCATTGGAAAAACAACTGTTTTACTAGCCGAATGAGCCATTTTCCTATATCTATCTGTCTTCAAGAGAACATAAGCACTTTCCCTTGTTATTTATGTATACACACATTGAAAAGCCTTTATAATTCATACTCCATGTTTTCTTCGCGTGGTAACTGTCCCGATATAATTTTCCCGATAAAGCAGTAACTACACTTTCCAGCCAATGCCTACCAATACATCCCTGATTCTGAAAGTTAATCTGAGTTACCCACGCTCTTCTGCAGCCTACATGATTCGCAACGGATGAACTCAGACTGCTTTCTGTATCCACATCCAACACACACACACACACACACACACACACACACACACACACACACACGCGCACACACACACATGCACTTGCGCGCACACACGCTCGCGCGCACGCACACACACACACACACACACACACACACACACACAACACACACACACACACACATATGATAATACACAGCACATACGGACACCATACACATCCCACACCCACACCCACCTATTGACGGCTGAAGACAATTGACAAATTGACGATCAACACTAACGTGAAGACATTAGACACTTCGAAACATCAGCAGTGGTGGTGCTGAGCTGAAGACATTATCAAATCACTGGAGAACGCGTCTCCTCGGATCATTCGCTGGACAACGATCTCCGCAGCGTTTCATTTATTGTGTGAATGACCATAAGAACGACACATTGTCATCGATGATCACTGGGTAAAAGGCGTCGCTCGCACATGCGTCTGGCACGATTGTCTTAGCTCCACTCAAAGATTTTTTCAAACAACCGCTCTGCATTTTCTCCACTCGGGCCTATCCGAACCTGAACACTTCGTTTTTGCGGCTCCTTTTCTTTCTTTTCTTTTCTTTCTTTCTTTCTTTCTTTCTCTCTGTGTGTGTGTGTGTGTGTGTGTGTGTGTGTGTGTGTGTGTGTGTGTGTGTGTGTGTGCGTGGTGTGTGCGTGCGTGCGTGTGTGTTTTCTTCTTTTTTTTTTGATCGGAATGGTCGATCACAACCTTACCAGAAAGTTAAAACACACACACACACACACACACACACACACACACACACACACACACACACACACACACACACACAAAACCTGTCTGCACAATTCGGTAGTCTGTCCGGTTATATTGTAAACAGCATGCATCAATAATTATTCCATTGATCACCGAGTCGTCTGCCATCGCCAACGGGAGATAACCGATAAAAAAAAGAGTGACTGCCCTTTGATCGCGTAGAAATTCCCGAGCTGGGGTTTAAAACAGTAGCCTACTTTGAGTAGCCTCCCTTCCAGCCGCCGGACTAGGCACGCCTTAGAATAACAAAAATAGACTCAAGTGAAGCTGAACTCGGAAACAAGGCTGTGTAGAAAAAGTACACAGACCATATACGCCACTGATCAAGGGCTTCAGCCCTGAGAGGTTGGTTGATCGGTAAACCACCAGCAAAGGAGGTCTTTTTATCGTTTAGAGATGCTGTCACCTTCTCGGGGTCTTTGATGCTTTGAGTTCCTTTCACTCGCCTTCCCCACTGCAGCAAAAACCACAGTACCCTGTGTGTCCCTGCTTGTCAGCGCGATGCTGGGTAATCTGGGGTCGATGATGTTGTTGTATAGGCATCCACAGGGGTTCTTTGAAGACCTCGCGTAACGTGCCCGAAGGGGAATGCCTTTGTCTGTAGTCACCGCGCGCGTGGTTTACGGCTGTCTCGGAAACAATGCGACTTTTCGTCTTCGGATGGTGGGACGGTTGAGCACGCGAAGGGACGCAACTCTATGACAGCAGGTGTCGATGGGATGAATACAAAGGTTGAAAGGTTGACTGGTGTGTCTGTTAAGTGTGTGTGTGTGTGTGTGTGTGTGTGTGTGTGTGTGTGTGTCTACTACATGTCTGGTTTTCATCGTTCATCAGATTTTTGTATACGTTACGTTTCCTTTTAATCTCGACTAGTCCCCCACCTCCCCACCCTCTTGTGATGCGTGTGCGTGTGTGTGTGTGTGTGTGTGTGTGTGTGTGTGTGTGTGTGTGTGTGTGTGTGTGTTTCTACTCTATGTCTGGTTTTCATCAAATTTCGTAAGATTTACACACATCTCGTTTCCTTTTAATCTCGTCTAGCCTCCCCTCCCCATCCCCCCACCCCGTTACATGCTTGTGCTCGCACACCGTATTAAAAGATATCTCGAATAATACATGTAGTAAAAGTAAAGATGACTGACCGGGCTTTTGATGATACAGGTGGAGAGAAAGGCACCTTGGATGAGATGCATGCAGTAAACGCTCGTGACGACTGAATGGCACTCTTAAATGGAAGACGCACTCGAAGGATACAGTTCTTCTTGTGAAATACGGTGATGTCTGAAAAAGGCTGGATCTAGATCTGGATCAATACGTCGTTAAAACATCCATTTACTGGCATATGCACGACGACGGTGAGGGTGCGCAGCGCGATGATATTATCGGTTTCCGGCTTTCGCCAGAGCCGACTTGAAACTGTCGACTGACTTTTTTTTTCGGTGGACGATGTTATCATCGGGTGGTTTCCACTCAGTTATTGTCTATGGGAAATATGAGTGACGGCACTGATCGCGGTGTGTGTTTCATGAACGCAGCAGCACTATCGTTTCGTATATTAGTTCTCCACTGGGGTTTGTGTGTCGGTACGCACTGTTGTCTCTGGTGGAGCGGATGCGTCGTCCTGGTTTCTGCGGTGTGATGAAGTCACTCGTGGTGATCGCTGGCACCAGACCCTCAACTACCTTGTAAAAGAATCCTAGACGTAGTTGGAGCTCTGAAGTACAAATGTAGTAAAGAAAAGCGATGACTGAACGGGGTTCGGATCGATACACGTAGCCAAAGGGAGTGCTGGGCTGAACAGACCATTCACACTCGGACGATGAACAACGCCTGACCTCTCGGATATCAAAGAGAATCTGAAATGAGGCCGGGAACGGTAAACAGTACCTAAGAAACAAGTTGGGTAACTCTTGTTCCCCTGATCCATTATAGGAGCAAGAGTCGTCCTACTTGCTAGTTTTTTTTTTTTTTTTTTTTTTTTTTTTTTTATTCTTGTGTGTGTTTTGTTTTGTTACTCTCAGATGTAAATAATGACACTTGCGTCACCAGGCCGCAAAAAAGAATGGATCAAAGCAAATAATCATACAGACGGCACCGTGTTTCGACCTTTACATACCTTCCAGAGGAGGAGAAAGAAGAGAAAAACGAGACAAAAGACAACTAAAAACGGGGGGGGGGGGGGGGGGGGGGGGGGGGGGGGGGGGGGGGGTTTGGGGGGGGGGGGGGGACTGAACTGGTTCGTACTTGTGTTGTTTATAGCCCAGCCGACCACGGTGCCCTGACAGCGCCGCGCTGACGATGAGCGTACAGAAGCTGACGGCACGAATCCAGAAGGTCATGCCACTCCACCTGACAACGAGAGACAACGCGACTTCGGAACAGACCTCTCGGCTTTGGGGTCACAACCTGATTTGTCCGCTAACAACACTCTTGCATAAGCAGCCTGGACCACACAGGCGAGGAGCATCCTTCCACCCTGTCAGTGGGGTCCCAGACTCTTTGGAGCTTACCATTTGTAGTTGGTTCTGACTTGCTTAGTTTCCAAGCACAACCACTGAGGTCAAAACATGAACAGAAATGTTGACGCACTGAGCCCCCAGAATAACATTTTTTTTTAAAGCGTTTCTGTTGGTCTCCTTCAAGCAGGACAACGACAAATAAACAAATCAACAACAGAAAAGAAACATACAGTATGGGGAAAAAAAAAAAAAGCGATTGAATAGGGGTGGGGTGGGGTGGTGGGGACCAAAAAGACAACGTTGGACAATAGATATTAAATCTTTCGCTTACATCAGTGGGAATAACTGACTTTCATATTTTGAAGTTCTTCTTCTTCTTTGTAGACTCAGACCGGAACCTCAGAGGCGCTGACAAAGAGTGCTGTACGGCGGAGGCCCTCCGGAGATTCGCAGAACTTCTTCCTCATTCGATATGACAGCAGCCTTGTCTCTGCTCTAAGCTGTGTTCGACAGTCCTGTAGGCAGTGTTCCACATTCACTGGGGGCTGTACTGCACGGGCACCCTGAAGACTCGCCACAGTGGAATTTTGTGAACATGTGGTGTTGGAGTCTAGAGTGCCCTGTCCTCAGTCTCACAGTGTTCATACATTTTTAGCAAAACCTTTTGCTTATGCTCGGCAGAATCCATTTTCGTCCCCTGGACAGAACTACTCGTAATTGAGATCTTCAGCAGTTGTCACAGTCTCCTGTCTGATGTACAGCATCCATCTGAAGTTCTTAGGTGTTTCCAATGCAGCCGGGGGGGGGTGGAGGGGGGGGGGGGGGGGGGGGGGGGGGGGAGGGAATCAAAATTCAACGAACTCCTAAGATACCAGTGAAGGATAGAACAAGGGAATGGAGACGAATGATATAAAGAATAATGTTACAAACCATTAAATCGTTTTTTTTTTGTTTTTTTTTTTAAGTGTGTTGACACTAGAAGGGCATCTGAGAATCATGACCTGGATTTGGCCCGGCGGCCCCCTTAGAGTGTAAGGAGTTCAGGGCCAAAACACTTGTCTGAGGGGTGTGAGTTCTTCTCTGAACACCTTCTGTTCTTGCCTTAGAGCGCACGCGCCATATACACACTAATGCGCATGTTCGTGGTTGTACATCTTTTAACGAAAAAAGAGAAATAGGCAATTTCTCGCACCTAAGTTACTTTTCAAGGAAGATGCAAATGTTTTCTTTTCTGGGAAGGCCAAGACCAATATGTCTGTTTTACTTGTTTGTTTCTCCTTTGCTTTTGTCTGGTTTCTTGTTCCATACAACTCTAAAACATTAGCTTTGTAAAGTCTGAAAATATGTCTGGTGGATTAGGTAGTAAGAGCCACTGGTGAATTAGTCTGGATAAATTTAGTGACTTTAGAACACCAACCCTGCATTAGATGTCTTAAGTTGTTTGTTTTTTTTTTTCTCTCCCAGACGTTTGAACAAATGTTCACATCCATCGAATTTTGCTGAATCGTTAATAGTTGAACAGTTTCTTGAATCACAGGTAAACCAGATTCCAAGAACGTTCGCCTTTACAGCGGTTCCACTCCAAACTAAGTGGTCCATAGAATGGACCACAGACTTTTTTATAGCTCTCCAGCCGAATTGCACTATTTTTTTTTTATCAGGATTCATATACAAAGCTTATATTCGGCCAAAATGTTCCTATGTGTTTACTGACGTCCGGGATGATTTTTCTATCGCCTTCCAGAAGAAATTCAGTATTGTCTGCATACCGACAACGTTTACGCTCAACACTTGAAGGGCTGTTCCACATTCGTCTACATTTCCGCGTGTCATCTATGTTTAATATCAACTCATAAGATAATAAGTTTGGTGACAGTGGTTCACCTTGTCTGCATACCTCGTTCGAGTGTAAACTGCTCGAAAAACTTGTCCAGTAACAAGGATATCACGATTTAACGCCTCACTTATATTATCGTTTACAGACATCTTGTTGAGAACCAAATGCTTTCAATGCTCTCAACATAAAATCCCTACCTGACTCAATCAATGTATGCCCGCTCAAAGGTGAGAACGATAGGTCAGTATCACGTCGTGAAGAATGCTTGAAAAGGTCAAGAAAACAAGAGTCAAGGATTCCTATTTCAAAATAAAAAAAAACAACAACACAAAATTTTTAGGGATTCGGGGGGGGGAGGCAGAAAAGAAATCCTACCGAAAAAAAAAAAAACTGCATTACGTTTGACGTCGACTGGTCAGGACCATGACGTAGGCTGCACGTGCACCAGCGCCGGGGGCACACTGCTGGTTCTGCACTACCACTGGTCATGAACCGACAGAGCCTGATACTGCACTGATGATGTAAACGTACTGGTGCCGGAGATTGACCCAATACAGCACGGAGATTGACCCTGTTTTGGTTTTACACCGAAAAAAAAAACAGATGCAAAGCATATAAACGTACTCCCAGTTTAGATCTATCTTGAATAGCATGTTAAAAAAAAATAATAATAAATAAAGTCACAATCAAACTTGTGTCATATATTTTTTTTTTTTTTAAGTCACAATCAAACATGCGTCATAATGTATTCCGTTACTGAGATAAGAATCGGCGGAGTACTTCTGAGATATTCTATACAGAAGAAAAACTGTTTGGGGCCGTTATAAACCGTTAGAAACCGATATTCTGGTTACACCAACAACAACAACAACACCAACAACCACAACAACACAACAAAAACATACAAACAAACATCGAAGCATCATCCGAGACCCATAATGAACATACCTACACATTTTCAGAAAAGATTGCCCAGAAGTTTTGTCTGGAGCGAGTGGAACACATTTTGACCACGGACAGACAGACAGACCCACAGACAGCATTTGTTCATTCCCATTGTAAAGTACTCCTGATCTATAAGAACTGGGGGTACAAAAAAAAAAAAGACTGTTCTACAGCAACAGAAGAGAATGCTGTATTGATGTTTGCCTGGCTCTGTAAAACGGCATATTGTACAGGTTTTCTGTTAGCTCGGGTAGATCCTGTAATTACGCGCAATGGTTCCGTTCCTACATTAACAGAATTCGATGTAGCAGTCGGGTTGGTTTGTTCGTGTATCAACAGAGCTAAGTCTCGTTCTAAAACTGGCTGCGTACCTTGATCTGCATGCGTCACCTAGGCAGTACCGAGGGGCAACTGGACCTGTCTGAACACGAGCTCGTACATTGTTTTTTTTCCCTGCAAGTTTCTGGGCACTGATGTGTCTGTGTAGTAAACCGGAGACCACAGCTCCAACTTCCCGCCATTCTTTTTTTCTCTCCCCTCCCCCCCCCCCCCCCCCCCCCCCCCCCCCCCCCCCCCGCCCCAAGCGGATAAACAACTCCCCATCCACAGCAAACTGCTGTTGGTAGAAATTTTTTTTTTTTTAAGTTCACTCTTTTCACTCAAGCAAAGCTCATATGATAATATGACACTTAAGGCACGGATATATAATTCAGAGGGGTTTTTTCCATAGGGTTAGCTCACCATTGCGATAGCAAAATAGTGATTAAGAGTTCTCTGTCTCTATCTGTCTGTCTGTCTGTCTGTATCTCTCTCTCTCTCACACACACACTCTCGCTCTCTTAACACTCCCCCACTCTCCCTCCACTCTGTGTTCCATTCTCTACATTACCCTCCCTTCCGTATCCTCTGTCCTGTGCCTCTTCTTTACTCTAATCCCCCCCCTGTCTAACCCCCCCCCCCCCCCCCCCCCTTCTATCTCTCCTTTTTTTAAAACCCCCCCCCCCTTCCACACCGTGTTCCTTTCTCTATATTACCCTCCTTCCGTATCTCTTTCCTGTTCCTATCTCTCTCTCTCTCTCTCTCTCTCTCTCTCCTTTCTTAGCCCCCCCCCCCCCCCCCCCCCCCCCACCCCGTATTTCTTCTCTACATTACCCTCCTTTCCGTATCTCTTTCCTGTTCCTCTCCTTTTCTCTATCCCCACCCTGTCTCCCCCCCCCCCCACCCACCCGCCCCTTCTCTATCTCTCTCATCCCTTTTTCAACCACTCCTCCCCCACTCCACCACGGTGTTTCTTTTTTTTCCTTTCTCTCCACATAACCCTCCTTTCCGTATCTCTTTCATGTTCCTCTCCTCCTTTTTTCTCTACCCCCACCCTGACTCTCCCCACCCCCATCTCTCTATCTCTCCCCATCTCCATCTCTCTCCTTTCTTACACTACTCTCCCCCCCCCCTCACCCCCATCCACCCCGTGATCCTTTTTCCTCCTTTCTGTACATTACCCTCCTTTCCGTATCTCTTTCCTTTTTCCTCTCCTTTTCTCTATCCACAAACCCTGCCCCCCCCCCCCCCCCCCTCTCTATCTCCTTTTTCAACACTGTACCCCCCCACCCCCACCCCCACCCCACCTCGTGTTTCCTTTTTCTTCTTTCTCTACATAACCCTCCTTTCCGAATCTCTTTCCTGTTCCTCTCCTTTTCTCTATCCCCCCTTCCCCCCCCACCCCTCTCTCTCTCCCTCTCTCTTCTTCCTCTGTCCTTATCCTGTTCCTTTCCCTCCTTACTCTACCTACACCATATTCCTCCTCTCCCTGCTTACTCTACCTACACCATATTCCTCTCCCTGCTTACTCTACCTACACCATATTCCTCTCCCTGCTTACTCTACCTACACCATATTCCTCTCCCCTGCTTTACTCTACCTACACCATATTCCTCTCCCTGCTTACTCTACCTACACCATATTCCTCTCCCTGCTTACTCTACTACACCTTCTCCCTCCTTACTCTACCTACATCATGTTCCTCTCCCTCCTTACTCTACCTACACCATATTGCTCTCTCCCTGCTTACTCTACCTACACCAGATTCCTCTCCCTCCTTACTCTACCTACACCATGTTCCTCCCCTTCTTACTCTACCCACACCCATGTTTCTCTCCCCCCTTACTCTACCTACACCATGTTTCTCTCCCTTCTACCTACCTACACCATTTTTCTCTCCCTTCTTACTCCTACCTACACCATGTTTTCTTTTCCTTCTTACTCTACCTACACCATGTTTTCTCTCCCTCCTACCTTCTACTACACCATGTTTCCTCTCCCTCCTTACTCTACCTACACCATGTTTCCTTCCCCTTCTTACTCTACTTACACCATGTTCCTTCCCTTCTTACTCTACTACACCATGTTCCTTCCCCTTCTTACTCTACTTACACCATGTTCCTCTTCCTCCTTACTCTCTACACCATGTTCCTTCCCCTTCTTACTCTACTTACACCATGTTCCTTCCCCTTCTTACTCTACCTACACCATGTTCCTTCCCCTTCTTACTCTACGTACACCATGTTCCTTCCCCTTCTTACTCTACCCTACCCATGTTCCTTCCCATGTTCCTTACTCTTACTCTACTAACCCATGTTCCTCTCCCTCCTTACTCTACCTACACCATGTTCCTTCCCTTCTTACTCTACCTACACCATGTTCCTTCCCCTTCTTACTCTACCTACACCATGTTCCTTCCCTCCTTACTCTACCTACACCATGGTTTCTCTCCCTCCTTACTCTACCTACACCATGTTCCTTCCCCTCTCTCCCTCCTTACTCTACCTACACCATGTTCCTTCTCTCTTACTCTACCTACACCATGTTCCTCTCCTCTGCTCTACTCTACCTACCTACACCATGTTCCTCTCCTCTTACTCTACCTACACATGTTCCTCTCCCTCCTTACTCTACCTACACCATCCTCATCTCCCTTCTTACTCTACCTACACCATGTTCCTCTCCCTCCTTACTCTACCTACACCATGTTCCTCTCCCTCCTTACTCTACCTACACCATGTTCCTCTCCCTCCTTACTCTACCTACACCATGTTCCTCTCCCTCCTTACTCTACATACACCATGTTCCTCTCCCTCTTACTCTACCTACACCATGTTTTCTCTCTCCCTCCTTACTCTACCTACACCATGTTTCTCTCCCTCTTACTCTACCTACACCATGTTCCTTCCCTTCTTACTCTAGCTACCTTCTCTACACCATGTACACACGTTTCTCCTCATTACTCTACCTACACCATGTCTTCCCCTTCTACTCTACCTACACATGTTTCTCTCCCTCCTTACTCTACCTACAAACCATGTTTCTCTCCCTCCTTATCTACCTACACCATGTTCCTCTCCCTCCTTACTCTACCTACAACCATGTTCCCTCTCCCTCCAACTCAATCTCTACCGACACCATGTTCCTCTCCCTCCTTACTCTACCTACACCATGGTTCCCTCTCCCTCCCCTCTCCCTCCTTACTCTACCTACACCATGTTCCTCCCCTTCTTTTACTCTACCTACACCATGTTTCTCTCCCACTTACTCTACCTACCACCATGTTCCTCTCCCTCCTTACTCTACCTACACCATGTTCCTTCCCTCCTTACTCTACCTACACATGTGCCTCTCCCTCCTTACTCTTAACCTAACACCATGTTTCTCTCCCTCCTACTCTACCTACACCCATGTTTCTCTCCCTCCTTACTCTACCTACACCATGGTCTTTCTCTTCTTACAAACACATATGTTTCTCTCCCTCCTTACTCTACCTACACCATGTTCCTTCCCCTTCTCTAACCTACAACCATGTCCTTCCCTTCTTTACTCTACCTACACCATGTTTCCTCTCCCTTCTTACTCTACCCTACACCATGTTCCTCTCCCTCCCTCTCTTACTTACTACCTACAACCATGTTCCTTCTCCCTCCTTACTACACACCTGTTCTATCAACCATGTTACCTACACCATGTTTCCTTCCCCTCTATTACTCTACTACACCATGTTCCTCTCCCCTTCTTACTCTACCTACACCATGTTCCTCTCCCCTCCTTACTCTACCTACACCATGTTCCTCCCCCCTCTCTTCCTCGTACTATACCTACACCATGTTCCTCTCCCTCCTTACTCTACCTACACCATGTTTTTCGCTCTCCTTTACTCTACCTACCCATGTTCCCTTCCTTCTTACTCTACCTACACCATGTTCCTCTCCCTTCTTACTCTACCTACACCACGTTTCCTCTCTCTCCTTACTCTACCTACACCATGTTCCTCTCCCTTCTTACTCTACCTACACCATGTTCCTCTCCCTCTACTTACTACATATGTTTACTCCCTTCTTACTCTACCTACACCATGTTCTCTCCCTCCTTACTCTACACCTACACCATGTTCTTCTCCCCCTACTCTACCTACACCATGTTCCTCTCCCTCCTTACTCTACCTACACCATGTTCCTTTCCCTCTTACTCTACCTACACCATGTTCCTCTCCCTCCTTACTCTACCTACCCATGTCCTCTCCCTACTTACTCTACCTACACCATGTTCCTATCCCTCCTTACTCTACTACTCCTACCTACTACCCATGTGTTCCTCTCCCTCCTTACTCTACCTACACCATGTTTCCTCTCCCTTTTTACTCTACCTACACCATGTTTCTCCCTCCTTACTCTACCTACACCATGTTCCTCTCCCTCTTACTCTACCTACACCATGTTCCTCTCCCTCCTTACTCTAACCTACACCAGTTCCTCTCCCTCTTACTCTACTACCTACCATGTTCCTCTCCCTCCTTACTCTACCTACACCATGTTTCTTCCCCTTCTTACTCTACCTACACCATGTTCCTCTCCCTCCTTACTCTACCTACACCATGTTTCTCTCCCTCCTTACTCTAACTACACCATGTTCTCCCTTCTTACTCTACCTACACCATGTTTCTCTCCCCCTCCTTACTCTACCTACACCATGTTCCTCCCCCTTCTTACTCTACCTACACCATGTTCCTTCCCCTTCTTACTCTACCTACAACATGTTTCTTCCCTCCTTACTCTACCTACACCATGTTTCCTCTCCCTCCTTACCTCCATTACTAACCTACACCATGTTCCTTCATCCCTTCTTACTATACCTACACCATGTTTCTATCCCTCCTTACTCTACCTACACCATGTCCTTCACCTCTCCTTACTCTACCTACACCATGTTCCTTCCCCTTCTTACTCTACCTACACCATGTTCCTCTCCCTCTCTCCTTACTCTACCTACACCATGTTTCTCTCCCTCTTCTTACTCTACCTACTACACCATGTTCCTCTCCCTAATTACTCTACCTACACCATGTTCCTCTCCCTCCTTACTCTACCTACACCATGTTCCTCTCCCTTCTTACTCTATACGACCCATGTTACACCCTCTTTACTCTAACTACCACACCACGTTCCCTCTCTGTCCTTACTCTACCTACACCATGTTCCTTCCCTTCTTACTCTACTAGACACCATGTTCCTCTCCCTCCTTACTCTAACTACACCATGTTCTCTCCCTTCTTACTCTACCTACACCAGTGTCCTTCTCCCTCATTTACTCTACTACACCATGTTTCTCTCCCTCCTTACTCTACCTACACCATGTTCCTCTCCCTCCTTACTCTACCTACACCATTTCCTTCCCCTTCTTACTCTACCTACACCATGTTTCCTCTCCCTCCTTACTCTACCTACACCATGTTCCTCTCCTCCTTACTCTACCTACACCATGTTCCTCTCCTCCTTACTCTACCTACACCATGTTCCTCTCGTTCCCTCTTTACTCTACCTACACCTGTTTCTCTCCCTCCTTACTCTACCTACAACCATGTTCCTTCCCCTTCTTAATCTACCTACACCATGTTCTCTCCCTCCCTTAATATAACTACAACCTGTTCCTCTACCCCTACTACTCTACCTACACCATGGTCATATCTCCCTTCCTTACTCTACCTACACAATGTTCCTCTCCCTCCTTACTCTACCTACACCATGTTCCTCTCGCTCCTTACTCTACCTACACCATGGTTCTTCCCCTTCTTACTCTACCTACACCCATGTTTCTCTCCCTCCTTACTCTACCTTACACCATGTTCCTCTCCCTCCTTACTCTAACTAAACCATGGTCCTCTCCCTCCTTACTCTTCCTACACCATGTTCTCTCTCCCTCCTTACTCTCCTACACCATGTTCCTCCTTCCTTACTATACCTACACCATGTTCCTCTCCCCTTCTTACTCTACCTTACACCATGTTCCTTCCCCTTCTTACTCTACCTACACCATGTTCCTTCCCCTTCTTACTCTACCTACACCATGTTCCTTCCCCTTCTACTATACCTACACCATGTTTCTCCACCTCCTTACTATCCTACCTACACAATGTTTTCTCTCCCTCCTTACTCTACCTACACCATGTTTCTCTCCTCCTTACTCTACCTACCAACATGTTCCTCTCCCTCCTCTCTCCCTCTCGACTTCTACCTACACCATGTTCCTCTCCCTCACTTACTCTAACCTACACCATGTTCCTCTCCCTCTCTCTCCATTCTTACTACCTACACCATGTTCCTCCTTCCAGGATCCTTATCTTACTCTACCTACACCATGTTCTATCTCCCTCCTTACTTACCTAAACCATGTTCCTCTCCCCCTTACTCTACCTACACCATGGTTCTCTACCTCCTACTCTAACTACAACCATGTTCCTCTCCCTCCTTCTGTAACTCTACCTTACACCATGTTCCTCCTCCCTCTTACTCTACCTACACCCATGTTTTCTCTGTCCTTCCTCGCTCCCTCCTTACTCTACCTACACCATGTTCCTCTCCCTCCTTACTTCACCTACACCCCATGTCCTTCCAGCCTTACTCTACCTACACCATGTTCTCTCTCCCTCCTTACTCTACCTACACCATGTTCCTTCCCCTTCTTACTCTACCACAACATATGTTCCTCTCTACCTACACCCTTCTTCCCTCCTACTCTACTACCACCATTTTCTCTCCCTCCTTACTCTACCTCCACACCATGTTCCTTCCCTTCTTACTCTACCTACACCATGGTTCCTGCCCCCTTCCTTCCTTACTCTACCCTACACACGTTCCCTCTCCCTCTACTCTAACCTACACCATGTTTCTTCTATGCCCTCTACTCTACCTACACCATGTTCTCTCCCCTTCTTACTCTACCTACACCATGTTTCTCTCCCCTCCTTACTCTACCTACACCATGTGTCTCTCCCTCCTTACTCTACCCTACACCATGTTTCCTCTCCCTCCTTACTCTACCTACACCAGGGTTCCTCTCCCCTCTACTACTACACATGTTCTTCCTCTCCCTCAAACTCTTCTTACTCTACCTACACCATGTTCCTCCCCTTCTTACTTACCTACACCATGTTTCTCTCCCTCCTTACTCTACCTACACCATGTTCCTCTCCCTCCTTACTCTACCTACCCCATGTTCCTTCCCTCCTTACTCTACCTACACCATGTCCTATCCCCTTCCTCTATACAATGTTCCTCTCGTTACTCTACCTACACCATGTTCCTCTCCTCCTTACTCTACCTACACCATGTTCCTCTCCTACTTACTCTACTCTACCCCTGTTCTACACCTCTTCTATTACCTACACCTCTCCCCTCCTTACTTACCTACACCATGTTCTCTCCCCTTCTTACTCTACCTACACATGTTTCTTCCCTTCTTACTCTACCTACACCATGTTCCTCTCCCTTACTCCTGACTCTACCTACACCATGTTTCCTCCCACCCTTACTTACCTACCTACACTCTCCCTCCTTCTCCCTCCTTACTCTAAATACACCTACATGTTTCTCTCCCTCCTTACTCTACCTACACCATGTTCCTTCCCTTCTTACTCTACTTACACCCATGTTCCTAACTCTCACTTCCCATGTCTTACTCTACTACACCATGTTCCTCTCCCTTCTTACTCTACCTACACCATGTTCCTACCTCCCTTCTTACTCTACCCCTACACATGTTCCTCTCCTCCTCTCTTACTCTACCTACACCATGTTTTCTCCTCCTCTACTATACTACACCATGTTCCTCTCCCTCCTTACTCTACCTACACCATGTTCCTGCCTCCCTTCTTACTCTACCTACACCTGTTCCTCTCCTCCTTACCTACCTACACCATGTTCCTCTCCCTCCTTACTCTACCCTACACCATGTTCCTTCCCTCCTTCTCTACCATACCACCTGTTCCTTCCCCTTTTCTTACCTACAAACATGTTCCTTCCTTCATTACTCTACCTACACCATGTTCCTCTCCCTCCTTACTCTACCTACACCATGTTCCTTCCCCTTCTTACTCTACCTACACCATGTTCCTTCCCCTCCTTACTCTACCTACACCATGTTCCTCTCCCTCCTTACTCTACCTTACACCATGTTCCCTCCCCTTCTTACTCTACCTACACCATGTTTCTCTACCTCTACTCTACTACACAATGTTTCCTCTCCTTACTCTACCTACACCATGTTTCTCTCCCTTCTTACTCTACCTACACCATGTTCCTCTCCCTTCTTACTCTACCTACACACCATTCTTCCTCTCCCTCTTACTCTACCTACCACCATGTTTCTCTCCCTCCTTCTCTACCTACACACCATGTTCCTCTCCCTCCTTACTCTACCTACACCATGTTCCTCTCCCTCCTTACTCTACCTACACCATGTTCTCTCCCTCTTACTCTACCTACACCATGTTCCTCTCCCTCCTTACCTACACCTACGCTTACCTCTACCTACACCATGTTCCTTCCCCCTCCTTACTCTTACCTACACACCATGTTCTTCCCTTCTTACTTACCTCTACATGTGTTCTTACTTCTTACTTACCTAAACCATGTTCCTTCCCTTACTCTACCTACACCATGTTCCTTCCCCTTCTTACTCTACCTACACCATGTTTCTCTCCCTCCTTACTCTACCTACACCATGTTCTCTCCCTCCTTACTGCTACCTACACCACGTTTCCTCCCCTTCTTACTCTACCTACACCATGTTTCTTCCCCTTCTTACTCTACCTACACCATGTTTCTCTCCCTCTTCTTACCTACTACCCATGTTCCTCCTCCCTCCTTAAGTACTCTACCTACACATGTTCTTCCCCTTCTTACTCTACCTACACCCTGTTCCTTCCCCTCTTACTCTACCTACACCATGTTTCTCTCCCCCTTACTCTACTACACCATGTTTCCTCTCCCTCCTTACTCTACCCTACACCATGTTCCTTCCCTTCTTACTCTACCTACACCATGTTCCTTCCCCTTCTACTCTACCTACACCATGTTTTCTCCCTCTATCTCCTTAGTTCTTCCCCCTTACTCTACACAACCATGTTCCTTCCCCTTCTTACTCTACCTACACCATGTTTCTCTCCCCTTCTTACTCTACCTACACACCATGTTTCTTCCCCTCCTTACTCTACCTACACCATGTTCTCTTCCCCTTCTTACTCTACTACACCATGTTCCTTCTCCCTTCTTACTCTACCTACACCATGTTCCTTCCCCCTTCTACTCTACCTACCTACACCATGTTCCTCTCCCCTCTTACTCTACCTACAACCATGTTTCTCTCCCTCCTTACTCTACCTACACCATGTTCTCTCCCCCTCCTTACTCTACCTACACCATGTTCCTCTCCCTCCTTACTCTACCTACAACCATGTTCTCCCTCTTACTCTACTACACCATGTTCCTACCCTCCTCTTACTCTACCTACACCATGTTCCTCACCCTCCTCTCTCTACCTACACCATGTTCCTCTCCCCTCCTTACTCTACCTACCACACATGTTTCTTCCCTCCTTACTCTACCTACACCATGTTCCTATCTCCCTTCTTACTCTACCTACACCATGTTTCTCTACCCTCTTCTACTTTACCTACACCTGTTCCTCTACTCCTTATCTACCTACACCATGTTCCTCTCCCTCCCTTACTCTACCTACAACATGGTTTTCTTACTCTACCTCCTTACCATACCTTCACTCCTCCTCCCCTTCTTACTCTACCTACACCATGGTTCTCTCCCTTCTTACTCTACCTACACCATGTTCCATTTCCCCTGCTTACTCTACCTACAACCATGTTTCTCCCTCCGTACTCTAACCTACACCATGTTTCTCTCCCTCCTTACTCTACCTACTACTCTACCTATCACAGTTATCTCCATCCCTTCCATTACTTACACCATGTTCCTCCCCTTTTATATACCTACACCGTTTCCTTCCCCTTCTCTCTACCGACACCATG
>JADBJO010008790.1:0-12500 GCA_016801955.1 Conus betulinus
ACAAAATTATATGCATATATTTTAGCAGAATCTAACAAGTCGCCAAAATTCAATTGCACTGTAAACAGACAATGGTAGTGTATATGAAATATACAAACGTCTTTAGTGGATAAACAGGTATAATTAAAAAAAACATTAGAAGCCCAATGCAGGGAGAATTCAAGCAGCATAAAGAGAACTTGTTGTCATGATTCAAGGGAATAGTGCTTTACAATTTGAACAGTGACTGGGCGTGTGGTGTATTCACCCACGCCGCGCGCACGAGTCGTGTGTGTGTGTGTTTGTGTGTGTGTGTGTGTGTGTGTGTTGCACTGGCATGAATAAATGAAGTATATGTATGTCAAGCATCAAAGCCATGAAATTCTCCCTACCTTGGTCAAGCTTGATATCTAAGCTATACACAAAATGAGAATGGCAAGAGTTCATCATTTGTGAACCGTTAGGTCCTGGAAGAAGTGGATCAGGCCTGGACTGGATGGACAACATGAAGGACTGGATGGAGAACATGAAGGGACTGGGCCGGATGGACACATGAAGGACAGGATGGACAACATGAAGAACTGGACTGGATGAGCAAAATGAAGGACTGAATTGATGGACCAACATGAGGGCTGAATTGATGGACAACATGAAGGACTGGAGTGGATGGACAACATGAGGGACTGAATGGACAACATGAAGGACTGGATGGACAACATGAAGGACTGGATGAAGGACTGGCATGGACGACATGAAGGACTGGACAACATGTTTACCACGTTACCACGCCTCTGCCCTGTTGCTCACGACTGAGGCCAGGTCCCTGACTGTCCACGTGTTGGTCACGTCACACCACCAGTCTACTGTCATGGTACAACGTATGATACACACACACACACACACACACACACACACACACACTTCATTTGTTTCAGATGTTGGTGTAGATCTCACTTGTAATTGTGGGTTTGAGATTTATTCTAGTTTTGAAGAGCATGTACCTCTGCAAACTGTACCCTCTCTCTCTCTATAAATAACATAGCTGCTCAATTTTTGATAAGGAATCTACCAACAATAGCAAATCCAGATCTACGAGTGACTTTCTTATCAACATAGTCTACATTGTCTTCTGTTTTCTATTTGTTTAAAATGTACTGATGTGATCCTCATAGTCTTTCATATTCTTCAGGATCTTCTACACCTGAGTACAGATTTTGTATCTCTGATCCAACCACATTATAAATCGGCGGGAGGGGAGGAGGGGGTGGGGGTGGGGGGATCTATTTTCACAGAAGTGCAATGCTTTAACAATGTCGTAGATCTAAGATGTGTCACATTTTGTTTCCTCCTTTGTGAAATTTCTATTTACCAAAGGTGTAGTCTGGTACCACTAGTGTTTACAACGTCATATACCACATGGTGTCGTGGAGCATGAAACATGCATGACGTCATATTGTCAAACGTTTTGGTAACAAACGTTATCCAAAATGACGGCATGTGAATCCTAATTACTCTGAAATTAGGCTGATTTTTAATCCTAATCATTCCAGTTTTCTCTCTCTCCGTTCTTTTCAATCAGTTCTTCAATGCTAATGGAGAATTTACTGTGGATTTAACTACTAAAGTTTCACTGTCGCCATCTTTGTTGCTTGTAACAGCAACTGGTCGTTCGCCTTCATCGTTTGCTGTTAGTGTTCTTCAAAAACAGTTTGTTGAAAAACGTTTTGGTATGGAACAGACCCTGTGGCCCAGCAGACGACTCGTGTCAATGAATGTGACATTGACGTCACGTGAATTGACGTCACGTGGCAAAGTGCAGCCAGTGCAGAGAGGAGGGAACCAGGTTGTGTTGTTCTCCACAGACCTTCATCAGATCTACGTCAGTGACCTGACCAGTCTGTAACGTCTATCCACTGCAAGATTGGATAGGGGAGTGGATAAACAGATAAACGGACTCATGGATACACAGAGAGATGGATAAACTGACAGACAACAGACAAACACACAGGAATATTTACAAAACAGATAAACAGAGCAGACATACAGATAAACAGACATGTAAACAGACGAATAAAAATGACAAAGACAGACAGACAGATAGACAGACAGACAGACAGACAGACACACACACACCACACACACACACACACACACACACACACACTGAGTGAGGTCAGGTCAGAAGTTTACACCAAGTCATACACACAACAACACTGTCACTACCATAACTGTCCCATGTCACCACCAGACGTCCAGTCCTGGTCAGACACAGCCCCAAAGGAAGTCCATACCCCGGGTCACTGAGGTCAGAGTTCAGCATTCGTCTCCACTGTCCCCCCCTGTTCCTCACCCACACACAACAACCACCCCAACTCGCTATGTAGATCACACCTGCTCTGTCTGCACACAGCTGTGCAGGAAACCTGAGGTCAGTGTGGTCATAGGTGTGGGTGACGTGGCCAGAACTGACCTCCACCCTGTGCACCAGGTGTGTCACCCAGTCAGACACCAGGACGTGGTTGTCCCCGTCATCACAGATGTACCCTGGTCCCTTCAGTCCTGTCAGCCTGGTGCTGTCAGTCACTGACCTCACCACGACACCCTGTCTGGTCAGCAGCTGCACGGCAGCAGGACCGGCGCCACCTTTCCCCACAACTGACCAACAAACGTCCGTCACTCTGTCCTGCTACACCTCGACACCACCTTACCGTTTTTATCCGCGACGTCACTGTCAGTGTGTCTGTCACTTTGATCAGATAGATCAGGGGGGAAGTTGTTGTCAGGCAACCAGGCCGTCAGACAACAGAGCCAGGCACCATGGTCTTTCACTAAGGGTCAGAGAGGCAGACACTGTGTGAGGGGGGCCAGGCCCATCACCTTCACCTTGTTGTTGTTGATGTCCGCCATGACCAGGGTGTCGTTGGGCAGACACACAATGGCGGTGATCCAGGGTTTCCGCCTGTCGTCTGCTGTTGTTGGCGACGTCGTGAACAGACGTTGGGGAGTCGCCGTCATGACGTCAACGGTGGGGGTGAATGTGTGGGTGGTAGTGGGGGTGGCTGGGGGCGGTTGAGCTGAAGTGTGGGGTGTGGGTGGAGGAAGACATGGGTGATCCAGCTGGTGTAGTGGAGGTTAGATCTGGACTGTCAGGATCTGTGGACAATCATCATCATCATCATCATCATCATCATCATCATCATCATCATCATCATCATCATCATCCAGTTTAGATCTGGACTGTCTAGATCTGTGAACAATCATCATCATTATCATCATCATCATCCAGGTTAGATCTGGACTGTCTAAATCTGTGGACAATCATCATCATCATCATCATCATCACTGTGCATCATCTTCACTGTCATCATTATCATCATCATCATTGTCATCATCACCATGATCATTATTGTTATCATCATCCAGATTAGATTTGGACTGTCTTGATCTGCTGACAATCATCATCATCATCATCATCATCATCATCATCATTATCACTATGCATCATTATCACTATTATTAACGTCATATTCCAGGTTATGTCTGGACTGTCTTGATCTGTGACAAATCATAATCATCATCATCATATATCATCATCATCATCAGTGTCAACATAATCATCATTATCATCATCATCATCATCATCATCATCATTATTGTTGTCATCTTTATTGTCATCAACATCATCACTGTGCATCATCATCATCATCATCATCATCATCATCATTGTCTTCATCATATTATCATCATCGTCATCGTCATCATTATCTTTATCAGCAGCAGCATTAGTGATCATCATTATCCAGATAGATCTACACTGTCTTGATCCGTGGACAATTATCATTGTCATGTTAAAAGAGCATCATCACCATCCTCTTTGTCATCATCATTATCATCATCACTGAGCATCATCATCATTATAGCATCATCATCATCATCATCATCATCATCATCATTATCATCATCATCATCACCATCAGTGATCATATTCATCCAGGTTAGATTTACACTGTCTTGATCTGTGGACAATCATCATCAGCAGCAGCAGTCATCATCATCATCATCATCTGTTACCATCATCAGTCCTCAGTGTTACCTCTCTGCTGTATGTCAGGATTCTTGTCTGTAAATGTAAACACCCTTGGACATTCCGTTCCCATAGGACATTTTGTTACCATTGAATATTTTGTTACCTCTGCATATACTGTCACCTCTGGATATTTTGTAACCGATCGATATTTTGTCACACACACACACACACCACACACACACACACACACACACTCTCTTTTTTTTTCTAAGTTGGCAGTAGAAGAGTATCTAGGAGTCATGATTTGGATATGGCCTGGACCCTGTGGAGAGTAAGAAGTTCAGGACCAAAACACTTGTCCGCCGAGAGAGAGAGAGAGAGAGAGAGGAGGGGGAGGGGCTGTCTCCGACCCATGGACATTTTATAACCACTGAATACTTTGTTCCTGCTGGATAGTTTGTCTTCTCTGGAAATCTTTTGACCGTTCAACACTTTGTGACACTTTTGACATTTTGCTACTGCTGGTTATTTTCATTACCTTCAGGTGCGCATTTTGTCACCCCTGGACATTGTTATCAAAAGTGATTTTCTAAACCTGTTGACATAGTGTTACCCTGGACATTTTTTTTTCTGACCAAATATTCTGTACTCACTAGCCATTTTGTTGCCTAGGACATTTTGTAATGTATCAATATTTTCTAACGATTCAGCATTTTGTTAGTCTCTGAACATTTTGCCAGCCCTGGACATTCTGCTACCCCTGCATATTTTGTTCCCTGAGATGGACATTTTGTCGCTCATGGATACTTTGTGACTAAAAGTCATCTTGTGTCAACCACTGGACATGTTAAAATGCCTGGAATTTCATAACCGCTGGCGCTTTGTTATCCCTGGGAATTTTTTTTTTCCCCTCAACACCTTTTTTTGTTTCGGGGGTGGGGGGGGGGGGGGTTATCATTTTTTTTATCCCTAGGCACCTTGTTGCTCTAGACAGTCACACCTGGGCACTGTGTCAGTCGTGGATAATTTATCATTTGAGCATTTTATCAAAGAGGAAAATGAGTAAAAATAAAAACAAAATAAAGAGAAAGAAAAAAAAAAAAAAAAAAAGGCGTTTTTGTCGGACAGGACTTTTTCTTATTCCTGGGGATTTAGTCAAATGGCAGATTTTGTAATCCCTGGCCATTTAACATTTTGGTATAATTTCCCATCTTTGAATGTTTTGTCATTTCACATTTTGTCAATATTTGTCATTTTGTCAATTTCAGACAGTTTGTTAGGTGTCGCCATTTTGTGGCCCTAAGCGATTTGTCATCTCTTGATATATTGACAGCCCTACACATTCCGACACCTCGAGTCACGTTTTGTGCCGGGCATTTGTCATTCTGGGGCATTATTTCTCTAGTGGACATTTTGTCATTTCTTGAATTTTTTCCCCTTTTTGACACAATCAGAAACGATAACTTTTCTCTTGCACCTGAACATCACCATACACATTATATCCCCTATTGAGTTATGGACCGTATACAAAATATCATCCTACACAATAGATCTTCTATACATTTACTGACCACACACAACCAATCACCCTGCACCATTAACTTATCACCCAGCACAGACCATCATTAATTTTTACAGTGTATAACCTTACATAGTTGATCACTCACATCATGTGAAACCTTATACAGTTGAGCACTTACACAGTTTACCCTCTTGCCCTCCTCCCACCCCCACCCCCCACACCACCCCCTCCACCCCACCCCCAAAGAAAGTTGAGAGCTAACACAGTTTATCGCCCTGAACGGTTTGAGACCTATACAATCTATCCAGTATTACTATCAGCATATCAATTTATCACCAAAACACAATTTAACACATCTAAAGACCTATACAATCTATCAGCGTATCAATTTATCACCAGAAAACACAATTTAACACTTCTATAGACCTATACAATCTATCAGCATATTATTTTATCACCAGAAACACAACTTAACACTTCTATGGTTTATCACCCAGCAGAATTTATTATCCCCAATTTTTATTATCCTTTCTCCCTGTCCCCCCCCCCCCCCCCCCCCTCTCTCTCTCTCTGTCTCTCTCTCTCTCTCTCTCCTATCCACCCACACGTTCTCAATTCCAGTCAACACCAACCAGCTAGGTGTAACAGCTGATCCAATTTGGGTCCTGATCGTCTCCACTGCGTCCGGGTCGGGGCAGTGACGACCTTGCCTGACGCCACACAGGCGCCTCTCCAAGGCCTCTGTCTTCACTTCTGTGCTGACATCGGAACCCGTTTCTTGGATGACGTAAATGCCGGTGCCTGTACGTTGGATGATGTCAAAACGAGGCAAGAAGTGCTGGTAGGCGTCGAGGATCTGTTCATCTGCCAGGACGCCGTTCAGCAGTTCTTGTCCCAGAGAGAGGATGTCCAGCAGGATGGTTTTAACCTTCAGCTTTTCTCTGGAAGCTTCCTGCAACAAATCCATCTGCTTCCTCACCCACTCATTCCACTCGTTCACACACCTAGACCTTTCACCTGACTGGGGGTCAGGGAGGTTACGAATACTGTCCAGGGATGATGTGGACATGGCGGAAGAGGATCCAGTGCTGGATGTGGGTGTGGCACGTGCAGCTGCAGGCGAATTCTGCAAAGCCTGGGACAGCTGGTGAAGAACATGTCTCTCTTGAAACTCGACTCTTGTAATGAATAGCTGAACAGACATCACAGTAATACTCCTGACAATCCAGACAAACATTGACAGCCTTTTTGTTGGGACAGTGCAGACATGGAACGTCTGTGGCTTTACTCAACTCTTGGATCACCAACCTTTCCAGAACAGGATCTGTCCCCATGTGCTCGGCCAGGTTGCTGACGGTCACTTTTCGATCCCTTGGTATGTCCAGGTGCTGTCCACACTGCTGACAAGTAAGCTGCAGGCCCCGCTCTTGTAGCATGTCATGGAGACAACTCCGGCAGATGATGTCTCTACACGGCAAAATGACGGGGCCCAGACAAAGGGATCCACATAACGGGCAGTCGGTGGGTGACGTCACAGGGTGTCCTGGTTGAACGGAAGTTTTTCCTCCTGTTGCCATGGTACGTTTTGCGGTCTGAACAAAAGAAGGCGGCGTTCATATTTATCAAAGACAACCCCATCATGCTCACTCATGAACTGGAGAGACAGAAACACACACACACACACACACACAGAGAAAGACAGAGACTGACAGACAGTGAGAGAGAAACAGGCAGATACAGACAGACAGACAGACAGAGAGACAGACTAACAGACAGCAGTGAGCGAGAATTAGAAATAGACAACTGGAGAGTTGTTTTTGATAGGACAGTACGACAAGAGACTTCAATGTCTGTTTTCGTCTTTGGCTATACCTCTACTGACAATCCTGACCTTTAGGAACATTTGCTTAAAACCCCAGTTCATACAGTTCCCTGGAAAGAGAAATGCTCTCCATTACAAAAAAAAAAAAAAAATAGTACCAAGATGGAGAGAATTTGCCAGCCTATGCATCTATTCGGCACTAGTAGGACATATAATTAAAGCCAAGTCGCTTTCTTTTTCAAAACGACTCGATGGAGAGAAAACATGAATACAGGCAACTAAGGTTTAAATGCGGTGGTCTCCTAAATTTCAGTTTCATCGCTATAGCTACACCTTGTACTTGGCGGATAATAAAGGCCTTCGTTTATTTCAATTTTCGTTGAATGTTAAGTTGAACATGTGTCAATATTGTATGTTTTCTATTAATATGATAAGTGAACTTCTCTCCACGCGATTGGAAATCATGTGTGTGTGTGTGTGTGTGTGTGTGTGTGGGGGGGGGGGGGGTGGGGGGGGGGGGGGGGGGACAGTAACAAACATAACTTCCATTGCCTTCCATCCACTATCCACTACCCCGTTTCCTCCCACACACACCCTTTCAGCCTCTTCCACCTCACTCCCAATTCAACTCCACTCCCTGTATGCAACACCCACCAAACAGGTTGAGGCATCTTTAGTGTGCCAGCTGGCCAGGCACAGAGCTAAACTAAATACCACATGCCTTAATTAATCATCACATTAATGTGTCATGCTCTTTCATATGGTCTACACCTTCCATCAGAATCCTGGGGGGGCTGTCTGCTTAGCATATACTAGCAGAGCCTAAACTTCTGATTGTCCAGAAATTGGCCATAGTGGCCTGTAGCCTACGTTGTGCGCCCCAGTTTTTTATCCCTATTTCTGTTCGAGCACCGATCAAATCAGAAGAGACCTGTTGAAGACATCAGCCTCATACACTACACATCACAGTAAGATTTGTTCAGCACGGTCAGGCGTCCTGCACTGGTACGGATGAATCGGATGAATCGGTCGTCTGTTGCAGTGCAAAAAGAAAAAAAAAGCGTGTCGTTGTAGAAAATGACGTCATTTAAAGGTGACGTTTCTCCCGCCTTATAACTTCACTGAAGATGTGTGCAGAAGTATGTAAAACTGCAGAAGTGTCGCAAATTATAAAGACAGTAATTATGATGATAATAGTAATAAAAATAATAGCTATAGTTAGAAGTAGTAGAAGAAGAAGAGAGTAATGATAATGGCGATGATAATGACGACTACTGGTACTATCATTAATATCATCATTATCATTATTATTGATAGTATCATCATTATCATTATCATTATCATCGTCATTGTTCTTGTTGCTGTTTTTGTTGTTGTTGTTGTTATTATTATTATTATTATTATTATTATTATTATTATCAAAAATAACAACATGAAGAGCAACAATAGTAATGATAATAATGATAATGATAATAGTTGCTGCTGTTAGTAGTAGTAGTAGTAGTAGTAGTAGTAGTAGTAGTAGTAGTCTCATCATTATTATCATTATTACAAGAGGGAAAAAAAAGAAGAACAAAAAAATTATGAACAAGAAGACACGACGTGATGATGATAATGACGACGACGACGACGACGATGACAACGTCGACGGTGATCATGATGCGTACAACAATGACGAAGGCGACGACGACGACGATAACGGCAACGACGACAACGACGATGATGAGATGAGGAGGAGGAGGAAGAGGAGGAGGAGGAGGTGGAGGAGGAGAGAACACAAATTAAAGATAATAAACAGTAAACAAGTGGGGTAGTCTATAATCATAAAGAAGAATGAAGAAGGTGAAGGAGTCAGAGGACAGAGAAAAGAGGACAGAAGGTGAAGGAAGAGGATGAGGAGGGACCACGGGCGTCGGTAAGGAGGAGAAGTTTCCGGAAAAACTGGGGAGGAGTGAGTTTATTGTAAAATAAAAAAGTTATGTAGGAGTTGGTGGAACTCAAAACAAATAACTAAAGCAAAAAAAACAACCTAGAGTAGATGGAACTCGAAACAAACAAAACAAAAGCAAAAACAACTTAGAGTAGGTAGAACTCGAAACAAACTTAACAAAAGCAAAAACACCTAGAGTAGGTGAAACTAAAAACAAACATAACAAAAACAAGAACAAACAAAGATAGGGAGAAATATGTTTTTTTTTTTTTGTTGTTGTTTGTTTGTTTGTTTTTTTTTCTTCTTCTAAAACGCTGATGCTGAGAAATGCAGGATAATTGAACAAGGAGACTTTTTTTTAAAGTAGAATGTGTCAACAGCAATCTGGGTGAGGAAGATTTTTTTTTTTTTAAGATATACAAATAAATGTGAGTTTACTTGGTAAGGAGACTGGGTGAGGTGAAACAACAACAACAAAAAAAAAGACATATTTGAAGCTTTTTTTTTTTTTTTTTTAATGTAGGTTAAGTCGACAAGGAGGATTTTTCTTCTTCTTCTTTTTTTTTTTTTAGTGGAGGTGGGGGTAATGTAAGTCGAATCAGTAAAGAGGGATCTAACAAGTAGAAATGGAATAAAAAAAAAAATCAAATCAACTGGATGAGGAGAGTCAACAGAAGTCGGTATGGAATACAGTAAAATGTTTGCAAAAGAGGGTTGATAGAATGCAGAGGAAATCAAAGTGAACAAACTGGAAAGGAGCATAAAGAAAAGTACACTCCCTCCCTCCCTCCCCACACCCAACACACGTGCCTCCCCATCCATACCTTCTCTCTGCATTATTTCCCCCAATTTATCGCGCGAGCTTTTTGCGCCAGCGCGCGCGCGCGTGCGTGTGTGTGTGTGTATGTGTGTTTAGAAAAAAATGGATGCTGTGTGTCCGTCAAATGTGGTATGATTACTCTGGGGAAGAATAAGATGAAAAAGGTGAAGAGGTGGGGGTTTGGTGGTAAGTTGGGGGATGGAGGTCAGTCTGTTACACATCTTACAGAATGGAAATGCATGTAGCCTGCTACAAGTCAGACTTCTGTTACATCATGATTCAGTGGTACATGTTCTAGTGGACAGAGATCGGTCTTTAAATCAGGATCTGTTGCACTCTTAGAGTGAACAACTTTCTGACAGTACCCTGAACTATTCACTGTGTCACGACCACAGGTGTGATTTGGCTGGTGGATCGTGTAGGTGAATGATCATTGTCACTTTGATACTTATCGCTCAACGAACAACTCATTATCAAGCAGAATACAATAACTAAAGACTACAACATACACACACACACACAAAAAAAAAAAAAAAAAAAAAAAAAAACGCCATTCCAAATAGAAGATTCTACATGGGATGTGACTACTTTTCTATATTCATAACTGTAACCATCCCCAAGTTGATCAAACTGACCAGGGTCAGACGTCAATTAGAACTGTGATTCTTGTGGATTTTCCATGACCTAGTCTCTCTCTCTCTCTCTCTCTCTCTCTCTCTCTCTCTCTCTCTCAAGCGCATGCACATATGCTCACACTATCTCTCTCTGTCTCTCTGTTGCACATGCGCACGCGCACGCGCGCGCGCGCGCGCGCTTGTGTGTGTGTGTGTGTGTGTATGTATGTGTGTGTGTGTGTGTGTGTGTGTGTGTGTGTGTGTGTGTGTGTGTGTGCGTGCATGTACGTGCATTCAAACATGTGCATGCATGAGCGGTGTGTGTGTGTGTGTGTGTGTGTGTGTGTGTGTGTGTGTGTGTGTGTAAGTGCATGTTTGAAAGAGAGAGAGAGAGAGAGAGAGAGAGAGAGAGAGTTAAGGAGAGAGAGAGAGAGAGAGAGAGAGAGAGAGAGAGAGGGAGTGTGTGTGTGTGTGTGTGTGTGTGTGTGTGTGTGTGTGTGAGAACCGAGTTGTACTGCTGATTTGTGAAATCAGTCGTTCAGTTTGTGATTGTTCCATTTCATCTAGGATCCACAGCGCGTTCAGTTTATCAATCGCTCATGTGTGAAACACACAGATGTTTTTTTCTATTTAACAAGTACACAGACCTTGGCCACACACAAATACCATTTGAACTGACATACAGAGCTCATAAACACATTCATTCCTGTGTGTTAAATAGCATACACGTCTGTGTTGTCACATATACATGTCTGCGTGTTTAATGACACATGCAGTGACGACAAAGGTGTCTGTCTGTTTATCTGACAGACACAGGCTGGATACATAGCCACAGTCTGTCTGTTGGGGACACGATAACAACAGATATCCACTGTGACCCACTAGCCAAGACAGAGCAACAAATCAAAAAGTGCAATCAACAACTCCTAACCCAAACGTCAGAATCCGAGGAACAACATTTACCCATACCTGTGATTTCGAGGTGTGAGGAACGGAAAAAAAGAAGACGAACCACGAAGTGTGTCAGACTGTCGCGACGACCAGATCCCAAATGCCGCGTCCTCACAACCCACCCCTTGACTGTTTGTTGATGGTTGCTATCTGTGACATCACAACCCCGCCCACAAACTGTGAGTGTTGTCAGTGTCTCTCTCTCTCTCTCTCTCTCTCTCTCTCTCTCTCTCTCTCTCTCTCTCTCCAATGACAGTGCACATTTCCAGCACAAATAACAGCGGGGAAGAGGGTGATAGTTGAGGGGTGAGGAGGAAGGGGGTGTCAGATTCAGCTTGATGAAAGCCCCGACGACCACACAAGGCCCTTTGAATGCAGGTGGGAGGCGTCAGCTCAAGGTGCCCTTGGTAGACAGAAATGAGGCGAGCAGCTCAACTCCTGGCATAAAGCGTGAAGCCATAACAAGCCTGTAGATGAGATGACGTCCAGAACAAACAAACAATCAAACGAACAGAAAAAAGCAATCCAATCATAGTCACACAGCAGTTAATCAATTAGCAATGTGATTGTCATACAGTAGTTAACTGATCAGCAGTGCTGCAATGGCAGAGTAGAGTAGCTAATTAATCATCACTGACATACACATGCCTGCACACATGCATGTGTGCGTGGGCGTGGGCGGGCGTGTGCGTGTGCGTGCATGTGTGTGTGTGTGTGTGTGTCCATCCAAAACATTTCCCTCCTGACCAGGAAAGCAACCCTGAAGGAGCAGTGGAATGACTGAAGGTAAACAGGAAGATTCACCCCCCCCCCCCCCTCCCCTCCCCACACCTCC